>OMLB01061570.1:14382-24432 GCA_900302555.1 Myripristis jacobus
TAGGTTAAACATTAACCTAAAGCTAAAGAAGAAAATATTTTACTATATAGTAGGATTTAATGTCATTTTTAACATGCTGTTTTATCAGTAAACAATCTGTTTATTCATGCAGCTTTTTTCCCAATTAATATCGAAACACACTAGGCTATAATACACATTTACTGACAGTGAATACTTCAATATTATTTACTTATTATTTACGACTTGTGATCTTACAAAGCACCGTGAACGCAACAATAGTACTGAAGTGTTCTGTGTTTTCTGACTCTCAGTGAATATGAATTATACGAGCAGGTATGTGGTTGCATGAAAAAGCGAGCGGTGTGTGTGTGTGTGTGTGTGTGTCTGTCGGGGGATGGCTCACCGCAGACAGATAGCCAGGCATTCACCGGGACCAATGGCTCGGCGACAGTTTGTGTCCATCCTCTGGATCCGCGGACCCACCTTGTTGAGGAGGTCATCAAACTGGCTTTTATCCAGCCTGAAATACCGCTGGAACCAGGCATCATCCAAACGGAGCTCCTGGACCAGTCGGTGAAATTCACTGTGGAGATGCCGGGTTCTCAGGACCCACACGGACCGACGGCCCCTGGCTCTCCGTTTGTGGAGCATATATGCCGCAGCAATAAACAGAAGCCTTCCCAAAGTGCGACCCATGGTGAAGGAGGGGAAACAAAGTAATGTATACACCTCCAAATAAACTCCTGCTGACACATCTGCCCCGCCCCCTCCATCACTTCTATCGCTTCCATTGCACCTGCAGAAAACTGCAAAGAAAACTGCAGGCGACGCGAAGGGAGCGAACCGAGCGACCACAGGCGATTTTGTCACTGTCAGTGTGAGCACACCTTAACTGTTGTCCTCATTGGAGGGGGTTTTTAGAAGAGGTTTTAGAAGAGGATAAACATTGAACCTGCACTCTCTGCAGTGACATTCTTTTGAATTGTTGCAGACGGTAGATGCAACCATGTCATCCAGATTTGTGTCGTCCATAAGCCCGAGTTTTTTCAGGTTATGTGTCATGTACTGCAGGTTTTCATGTGTTTTGCACAGGCAAGTGTCTCTGTCTATTTCATCGGGTGGAACAACCCAGAAGGGTCTCTTTCGACAGAAGCTAGTGTAGGACAATATCTGACCCTTCTCTGCCACAATTTTTTTTTGTACAAATTGAAAAGGGAGTCACAGAGCAGTCTCCTGTTTGTTGTTTTTTTTACCTTCTGTACTGTGATGGTGTTTTTCTGCCTGACGTCATCCCTCAGGTAAAAGTCTTTCACTGTATTGTCTACAGCTGATATCTGATTTCTGTTGTCTTTAGACTTACTTTGAATTGGCTTCCATTTAAATCCAATTATCTGTTTACACAGTGCTCTGAATTTGTATTTCTTGATGAGAGTCCCAGTGAAGAGACGAGTATACATGTTTCTGCATAAATTATGAAAACAATCCAAAGAACTGTTTAGTTTTTGTATTAAATGTATATTTATTAGGGCTGGGAAAGTTAACGCTTTTGTAACAACAGGTGGCCGTGAAAGGCCTAAAACTATTGTAAAACCAAATAAATAACTATATAAAATGGTAAAAAAAAATTAAAAGAACTAAAAACGAGCGACAACGCCACCTAGGATTTAAGAGCCTAGGACTCTAAAAACTGGTTCTTAACATCAGGAGTGCAGAGATTTAAAATAACCAGACAGTTAAAATATCAGAAAAGGGGGTTTATTTACAACCAATTCTTATATTTTTCCCACTCCACAGTCTCCAGAAGTCCATACAAAACACTCAGGGTTTCTGCCGTGTCGTCCGCCCAAGTCTCTTTTAATCCCGTTAGTGAAGTCCTGGCGCCGTGCTTCGGTCCACCGGATCACCGTGGCACAACACCTGCCAAAACAAAAAGGATAGTCTGGCGAGTATAGGTTCAAGCCACACTAGAGGGGGCTGGTGTTAGCCTCAGGAGAAATGCATGCTGCCAGGGAATCGCAGGAGATACTCACGCATCTCCTGGGCCGCAGTAAAACTGACGACCCAGGCGGGAGTAGGTTTGCATTGGCAGCAATTCTGCAGCTCGGCCGCGTCGTCCGGGGAAACCCCTTGTCCATCTCGGCCGCTGTCACAGCTCCTGCCGACTCACGATGTCGTCCGCTTCCGCTGCCGCACGCTAACTCCTCTTCCTCCGAAATGCGGGTTCCTCCGTTCTGGCCGCTCCTGCATCTCCCGCTTCCCTTAGCTCTACCTTGGGGCTGGCCGCCTGGCCGCTCGGACCGACCCGACTACCGCCTGCTCGTCACTCGGCTCCCCCGACCTCTCCTGCCGGGGGCTTTTCACCCTGATGCCCCGCAGGTGAGGCCCACCTACCTGGCACTGATTGGTTATGGGAGGCCTGCTCCCCTTCCCCCAGTGGCTGTCCCTGCTGTCTATTACACCGGCTCCAGGTGCAGGTACTCTCTAATCAAGGTGCCAATTGAGGCCAGAAGTGTGTAACACAAACATGCATGTAAATAAAACCAAGGATAAAACACAATACATACTTATAAAACCAAATTCAAATAAAATCATGCATAAAGAATAAAAACACAAGCATGCATAAACATTACAAGATAAAACCATAAAAACACACTTCTGCCCTGTGACACTTTATCATCGCATTAACGCATTAATCAATTAACGAAAACAGACGCTAGGAAGTAGTTTTCCGTTCTGGCGCACTCTGGCGGACAATACAGCAGCTTCGGATGAACCAGAGCTACCAACTCTCATGCATTGGCCGTGAGACTCACGCATTTGATTGGCTTCACACACTCTCACGCCACACCTCCAATTTCTCACGCTGAAGTGCTCATCAAGAGCCTTTTTTTTCTTTTGACTAAAAACGGCAGCACACTTCCCCCGCTCTGGCATGGTTGGAGGGGTGTGCTTCAGCACGGTACGGCATTCATGCACGAGCACATGCACGGTCACGCACACAGCGCACGAACGTGGATACGATGTAAATCATGCAACTTTCCTCCTGTGTCTGCAAAACCGTTTAATGTGTGCAGCACCATTACCGGCGAATCGCCGCGTACTGAATCGCTGTCCATTGTGCTGCTGCAACCGCGTATAAATAAAAGTCGGTTTATAATGAAAGTAAGCTACGGCAGTCTGTGTGCGCGGCGCACCTGGCAGATCCGGCAGAGCTGATGCCGGCCGGCACCGCGACGGCACCGGTCGATGTGCACGGCCACCCGGTCAGGTCAGGTCTGCCAGATCTGAAAGGTGGCGCTCCGACTGTCAGTTGGACATTTCTGAAGAAGGAGGAAGTTACCTCCGAAACTGTCAAGGTAAATAAACATCCCTATGTCTGTTTAAAAAGGAACAAAAATGTCTTTTAATTAAAAGGAAGACATGATGAGTGTATTTGAACAATACTGATTTATGATGACATCGGGCCATGCCTGTTGTCGTATTTCAACGTGATGACGTGCACACCGGGGGCAATCGCACTTGAGCGCGTTTGGGCTTTAGGTAATGTGAGTGCAGGTCAGCAGGGGACTGGGGAAAGGGGAATCTTTGCTTTAGCATGATACAGAGCAAATGGCCCTAATGTGAGTAGGCTGATTGCCTCTCTCTTGTGATTAATGATTGCACTTGCACCATTTTGTTACGTGTGAGTGCTATATGCAGTATGCGAGATAAGGGGTGACATGAGCTCCCCTGGCTGGAAACATTGTGAAATTTTGGGGGAGCAGTGCCTGCTTGGTGCCGGTGTTCTGTCGATTTCTGCTACTTGTCGAGAAATGCTGCCTTGCGATTCTGTGCATGCGCAAAGCCGATTCATAGTTTAGCGGTAGCATTATTTGATAGGCTGTTACTGTACTATCGAAATATGCTTCCCCTGAAATATTTATTATAGATATTAAAATAGTATGTCTAAATATGCTGCCATTCATCTTACAGTGCCAGAGAGGTGATCAGTAGTCTTATATGAATGCATAGAGTAGCGGTAGAATTATTTGATAGGCTGTTAATGGACTATTGAAATATGCTACCCCTGAAATATTGATTACAAATATTAAAATGGTATGTCTAAATTTCATCACACTTTTTGTACCTAGACACACGAGAGAAGATAACTTTGCCCACTTAATGCCGATATCGATAGATTAACCTGTCGGTTTATGTGGCGGTAGCAAATCGACAAAGCAGCAAAAATCGACAGAACACCGGCCAGCACCGCACAGTGTGTGTGGCCACCCAGTCAGGTGTGCCGGATCTGGTTGATTATCATTATCAGTTGATTACTGATTGTGCAATGCCGCGATTCGCAGTTAATCGCGCTGTGCGCATTAAACTATTTTGCGGAAGCAGGAGGACGGCATGATTTACGTTGTATCCACGTTCTTACGCTGCATGCTTGACTGTGCATGTGCTCGTGCATGAGCGCCCGTACCGTACTGGAGCACACCCCCTCCAACCGTGCCAGAGAAATTTTAAATTGATTTAATTAAACAGTCAAATGTTACTTTGGTGGTCCGTGGATTAATTTTTATCAAGTGGATTGAAGTTTGCGTAGCCCATATAAATGCTCGGTAAATCTGTTGTTCAAATGAAATTAACCTGATCCATCGGCGCGTTTTATGTAAATATCCTACAT
The DNA here is from genome assembly GCA_900302555.1 of Myripristis jacobus. Taxonomy (NCBI): domain Eukaryota; kingdom Metazoa; phylum Chordata; class Actinopteri; order Holocentriformes; family Holocentridae; genus Myripristis; species Myripristis jacobus. The sequence continues at coordinate 19,013 of OMLB01061570.1, forward strand.
TAAGATCTTAATGGTATCACCCGTGTGCAACAAATTTTCTCTATAATAATCCTATGTCTGTTCTGTTGTAGGATATTACTGCAGCGACCAGCGTTAGTAAGAGGTGTAGGCTATTAATTCAGGCATAGGACTGAGTGCAGTAAGGTGAAGTGGAGTGGAATCTCACTCCAAGGTTTTTTGAAAAGTTGGCAGCCCTGTGAACCACGTACCTGTCATTAAGTCTGCTGAGGTGTCGTAACAGGGCGCTGTGCCCAAGTTAAAAATTTTCACCTTTTTCCTGCTATTTGAGCTGACATGCTGGCAGGGAATCAGGAATGTTTTCCAAACATTTCTACTCATTTCTAGGTTCATTTCTAGGATGACAATTGGTGAGTATTTTTTCCCTCTCTCTGACCTCATACATTTTGTGACAGTTTCATTTAATATATAAATTGCCTTAATTTACACAATGATCTAAAACCCAATTATAAGATTTTAGTCATGGTAACCTATTTCCCAGGTAGCATGGCATAATATAGTTAGCACCTGTGAGGTAGCTAGCTAGCTAGCTACTGTATGTTTTGGAGTCAGATGTACTGCTCTGTATTCAGAGTGGTAGGCTAATAATCTAGCTAGCAGCTGTAGGCCTATGGACGGTAGCTAGCTGTGTTATGAAGACAGATATTCTGCTCTGGTTTCAGAACACACCGCTGCAACACCATCAAGCTACATTCTCACTCAACTCAGTGCCAGCTCAAGGAGGTATGTGCCAGCCAACTAGCTAGCTTATCATAGCTAGCTCATTTGAATGCCAAATACAGAATTATCTTAGTAACTTTTTTAACTTGAAGTTGACTGATTTTTTATTTTAATTGTACAGGTTACATTGGTTATGGAACCCGCACCTGTGGGCGCCTACTTTTGAATTTTGAATATTGAATGATCAATTACCAAGAAAATAAGAAATCATTGATCTGCATAGGTGAATGATTTGGTGAGTGGCAAGAGTCTCTCTCTTTTTCTTTGTCGAGTCCCCACATGTTGTAACCATTGTGTCCGTGCAATTCTATGCAATGTAATTGAACCATATTTACAACATTTACTTGTCATAGGCCACTATTTATCAGCATATTAGCACAGACTGGCATAACTGTGCACATTTTAATCTCACTAAAGGGTCCCTTGCATTGGATTAACACAGATTATTAACCCATTGCTTATTCTTTACATGGCTTCATTGGGTATGGATCCAGCCCCTGAAGAGTTTGCGTTGAGGTGCCACTGCCAAGAGAAGAAGGAAGCATTGGACATTTTGATTTTCAAAATAACTGTTTGTTCTGTGGTGAGTTTTGTGATCTTAAAATTGACAAGAAGAACCCATCTAGATGGAGGGCTGCATATATTCAGAGAACTGGAGACCAAGAAGAGTCTACTAGAAGTTTGTGCCAAATGAAATGATGATGTTGCGAGAAGTATCCAACGTCTTCAGTGCACAATCAGTGATCTTTATGCTGCAGATGCCCAATATCATGTTACCTGCCGACAAAGATTTGTAAACTTAAAGTTATTCCAAGGACAGGCTGCTAGAAGCTCAGAGAACACTGACGAAGATCTCCCCTTTGAGTCAGTCGTAAAGATGATGACAGCTGATCGGTCAAGAATGTGGAATGCTGTCAAACTGTTTACAGCCTATACAGAGCTTAAGAGGGATAAACTCACTCGGAGGACCCACATCTGGCAACTACAGCAGACATTTGGTGATGGTCTCCTGGTACTATCTTCACCTGGGATAGCTAATATTGTTGCTTTTCATAGTTTCGTAGTCAGAGACTCTCCGACTTGTGAAAGATGACAAAGATGAGACAGAGACAATCACAACGAAAGCTAGCAAGCCCATCATCCAGGATGTGAAAAACATCGACTTGGACAAGGAACACTATAACATCTGCATTAATAAGGAAATTATCAAAGAGTCAGTGAGTGAATTTCTGCAATGCTGTATAATCATGTACACTGCAAGTAGGGCTGGGTGATATCTCGAGATTTTAATTTATATCGATATATTTCAATCAATCAATCAATCAATCAATTAAACTTTATTGTCCCACAGGGGGAAATTTGGTTTAAGTTACATCCCGTCCAAGAAAACAAAAGACATGACAAATACAGGGTTACAGGATCAGGAGAACTTCGGGTCAGCCACAGTGCAGCGCCCCTTACGTTAGATGAGAAAGGAGGACATTAGGGAAGAGGGGAAGAAAAAAGGTCAAATGTCAAGAGACAGCACAAGACAGAGAGCAAAGCAGGGTAGATAAGGGCAGGGAGGGAGCTAGAGAAAAAGCGTCCGCCTTCGTTGAGAGCAGGAAGAAGATGAAACGCAGTATAACACAGGACAGTATCGTTTCTATCGTTAAAATAGCAATACATTTCTTCCCACCGGCTGCAAGTTCACACCTATTTCTCCTCTCCCTCTCCATGTCCATGTCTCACACACACAGCCTCTCTGCTCCGCCTCCCTCACTCTGACCTGACAACCACCCCCCTCCCCCTCCACTTACCTACACTCATCACTGCAGCGACAACATGGAGACGGAGTCCGCCACCAAAGAAGAGTTGGTCAGTAAAAGAAAAAATAATGGCTCAATAATTTGGAGATGGTTTGGATTCCAAGTGTCAGATGACCAGCAGCAAAATGTGCTCTGTAAAGATTGTCGAAAACCTGTTGCAACTAAAGGTTCGAGCACGACAAATCTCTTCCACCACTTAAAACAGCAGCATAAAGTGCAGTACGAGGAGTGTGTCAGACTACGTGCTGCAGCCCAGAACACAAAGCCTCCACAGCCTGCTGCGCCGAAACAAACCCTGCTACAAGCTTCATTAGCCCATGCTGTGCCTTACGGAAGAACAACTTATTTTTTGTTCTCATTTGGTTTTGCTCTTTTGCTATCTGAGATGTGCACAAGGAGATGCAATATGTTTCCATGTTTCATTTGAAATTTGCACAAAGAAGGAATGCCCTGTCTATTTACATGGTTGTTGAAATTTGCACAAAGAGATGCACGTCTCTGTTTACATATTTTATTATTTGCAGAACTGTCAACCTCCGTGGAAAAGTCTGTTTACTGTTACTGTTAAAATTGTAACAGTGTATTTTTGTGTGTGTATTTTTGTCATACAGAAAAGGGACATTATTTGTTTTATTTTATTCAAGGAGCATTTTATTTCATAAATGCACAGTTTTTTTGTTCAATTTGCTTTATACATTTTGATATTGTGCAGAGTGACGTCTGTTGATAAAGGTGCCTGTGTGACATTTGGCACGTGGCTTAAACTTATAATTGACTGTTTTATTTTAAGGGTTTGCCAATGAAAAAAAAAAAAAATTAACAGGGACACTATGCTATAATGCTTTAGGGGAATCCCCAATTACGTCACAGAAAAAATATCAATATATATCGAGTGTTGCCATTCTGGTTCGATTGTATGCATCAAAGCATCATCTCAAGGCTAAGGCAAAATATCGAGATATATATCGTATATCGTGATATGGCCTAAAAATATCGAGATATTAATAAAAGGCCATATTGCCCAGCCCTAACTGCAAAGCAATAACACAAACATTAGCAGTGGTAACAGTAGCACACATTCATTTAAATACCAGCTGCTTCTAGTGTTACCTGCGCTCACATAATGCGGTTCCTACAACCATCTCCACGGTCAGATGCCAAGTTGAACCATCTGATGACATGTTTACTGATGTCCATGTCTGTGGCTTGCTTTGCCACATGGCTTTTGCGCACAGCACCTATATAAACCACATCCACGGCAAATTAATGCAAGTACCACAAAGTGAAAGTGCATACTGTTCAAAAAGACATGTAAAGCAGTTTAAGGATTTAAACTTGTAACCTCTTCACAAATTAAACGAGTGACATGTTTATGCATACTGTACTTGTGTGCAAGTACTGCCTTTATTATTTGTGCATCACAAATTACAGAGTCAACATTCAGAAAAAGATGTTTTCATTAAAATCAACACCTTTTTCCAGTTCCTGTAGCTCAACAACAAAATCCTTCAGAAATTCCTCAGCTGATTGTGGTTTGTTGGGCCCTCAAAATAAAGCAATAATGACAGGCTCTTTCACTGGACCACTGACTAGCAGTCCTAAAATAGGCCAAAGTTGAACTCCTGTGCTCTTAAACAGGGGTAGCCCATCAATATTTACCTGCAAGTTCAACGTAAAACAATCAGCAAGCGAGTCAATGATCTGAGACAGTGTATTTTTGATGGAAGAAAATATGCCAAAATATTGATCCCAAACTGGGAAATTCCCAGTTAATAACCAACCTGAATGTATTCATTTTATTTGATAAAAACACGGTCCAGCCATATTCTATAGAAACGTGACGTTAAATAATTTCAGGTTTTGCACTTAAACAGGAAGTAAACCAGGATGTAACATTTTCCACCATTTTTGGGTTAAGCACCCACAGCGTGTTTATCTGGGAAAAATTGTTTTGTCTAGGAAATGATTGGAGATTTTTTTTTTTTAGGAAAAAATTAAAATACATAGAAATATGGATGAAATAATTAAGCACATTTGAAATACAGAACCAACAACAACAAGTTCAATTTTAAAGCTACAAATGACTGTGAACAGTCAAATTAATAAAACCAACAGTAACCATGTTAAAATACTTAATAAAGTTTGCTATTTCATAGTAGCCTAATAAAAGACATTTAAGCCCAAACATATATTCATTCTTCACTACACATTACAGTCATAACATTGCAAAAGCACAGATAAGATGGACATAACATGTCATCGCAGAAGATACCACACATTACAGTCAGCACAAAATTCAAAACTCGGGCAAGGAAAACAAACACTACACTTAGCTCTCTCTTAGAGTGCTACTGTACAATTCACTCTGCCTGGACTGGTTTTGGAAAATGGTATCTTCCTCTGTTATCCATGAGAGGACTTAGAAGTTTAATGATCTGATCCAAACTGATCCATGATTTGTCCTCTTTGGAGGGAAGTGCGAAGACCAGGCCAGAGTTTTCATTTTTTCGGAGGAACTGAATCTCAGCCCCCTTCTCATCTTTTTGTGTGACCAATCCAACAAATTGCTGACTGGATTTGGCAGTGATGGCCAGCGTCTGCCGCAAAGTTGGTTGTCTTTTGTCAGTGCCGCTAGTGAGCTCCTTATATTCTGTGTTGTGCTGGGATTTCAAATGTTTTATCAAGTTGCTTGTGTTGTAAATTGCAGATTTGGTCCCTCCTCTAGACAGTTTTGCTGAACATAATTTGCATGCTGCTTTGTTTTTGTTGCGCTCGCTCTCATCCACCTGAAAATATTTCCACACCGCTGACATGACTCCACACTGCCCGCCTTGCAGTCAATTAACGTAACCTGCGTGCTTCCGTAAACTGGTA
>OMLB01061571.1:0-12052 GCA_900302555.1 Myripristis jacobus
GATTTGCATTGTGTTGAGAGCCAAAGCCTTGTCACATGACCCGCAGCTGACCCATCACACTGCTTCTGTAAGCTTGTGTGTGAGTGTGTGTGTGTGGAGGTGGTGTTGGGTGGTAATGTGGATGTGTAAATTAGCAATTTAAGTATAAAGACCTTCTTAACCAACAGTATTATTTTTTAACCTTTAATGTGGCACTGAAGAGGAACACACATGTAGGAGAAGCTTTTAAGTCAAAGACACTACTTTTATTGAGTACTGTAAACAAATCAAAAACATTAATTGAAAATATGACATTTGACAGTTCAAGATTTCAAAGATGTTAGAGCTTGCAGCGGCCTTTTGGAGCACTTGAAATATGCCCAAGAATCTCTGTAAACTTCGATTTTGAATTTAGATAGTGTGAAAGTGTACTAATACTGTAGTTACACAATGTTCCCAGTGCCTTAAAAACATGTTAGCCGGTAGAGTGTGCTTTACTTTATAGTACAACACTAGGTAGTAGTAGGTGGCACTGGAGTTAAAAAAAAAAAAATCAGAAATACTAATATTAATAATTGTATTGTTTCTTGTTTGATTTTACTACAGACGTCTATGGTAGAAACCATCTTGAAAAGTGCCCCGTGTATCTTAATATTTTATGTGTTCTTGGATATCCTGTTCCATCCATAGTTGAGGAAACATAGTCTGAAGGAAAGTCAATTTGGCACTGTATCCCCCTGAAATGAGCAGAGCATCCAGTATCTGGTTTGCTAGCATGTAAATTTCAAATATTAAACAGAGCAGCTGTTGGTCAGTATGACATCATTGTGTTAATTGATTTTGCCAGTATGGCCCATTCATCCTGAATGAAATAAAAGGGCAAGTGCTTAGATAACATTTAAAATTGTTCAAGATGTATGCATTGCATACATTTAAATTAAACCATTTTCATTTGTTTGCATCAATTACTTTGTGTTACTTGAACATGCATAGCACACAAATCTAAAAATACCATTTGAAATAAATAACAAAACTAATGTTCAGAAAGTCAAGTGGGATAAATATTTTTGAGTGTCTGCATATGGGAAAGAAACAGGGATATTCCCTCACACATAAATTTAGATTGTGGGTATCTCTCCAAAAACCCATTAATCTTGGTCAAATCAGAGCTATTTTTGAGAGAAGAGAAACAGGTCAACGTTGAAAATCCTCTTCCCTGGTTTGATACCAGAGGAGTCTCAGAAATGTGTCTTCCACAGTGGCAATTAATTACCTTCACCAGGGCTTTGTGTGACCATGGATGAAGCCATTCATCTGTCTTTACTGACAGTGGATTTTAAATTGAAAACTGCAATGTCATCAAAACTGGCAAAATAAGATCAACAAAACTCTTTTTTCTTTTCCTAGAGCTTCAGAGCTATCACATTAATGAGTAATACAGACTGAAGCAGCAATGTCAAGTGTTTAGTGTCAAGAAAATGAGACGTACACACACACTCACTCACACACACACACACACACACACACACACACACACACACACACACACACACACACATATATATATATATGTATGTGTGTGTGTGTGTGTGTGTGTGTGTGTGTGTGTGTGTGTGTGTGTGTGTGTGTGTGTGTGTGTGTGTATACCTGAATTGATTTAATGATTTCTTTATCTTGTATGAGCATCAGTGATGTTCTATTAGGATTAATGCAAGTGCCCTAAAGGCCTTAGTTAAAAGGTAGGGTGAAAACACTAAGAATTTGTAGCAGCTGTTGGAAATTATTTTAAGTTAGTTACTGAAGACTTTCTTAAATCTAAGATGCAGAAGCATGTAATGCTATTAAACTGATTAGAATGGAAGCTAAATAGTCATTATTAACAGGTATGTGTGGGGAGATACAAGGCTAAGCAGGAAAAACAGGCCAGTACACATTCATCCCCACTGGCAGATTAGCCTTCAAACTGACCATCTGTGAGACATAACTAAAATGATTTCTGTTTATTAACATTATTTATTATCATGATGTTATCTACGTATATTTTTGCACATGATGGTTTGCGTAGCCATGGGCTGTGTGTTTTTATTGCATTACAAATTTTGGGAGTAAGATGTGCCCTAAACCAAATAAATCATGCAGTAATTATGTTAATGGTGTACAACAATGACCAGACCACTGCGTTTGCTTGTCCATATCATTTAGTTTGCTCCTTTCACTCACTCTGCAAACTGCGAACAGGAATGCTGAGCACTACATTTGCTCTTAGAAGTGACAGGAAGCTTACAATTGCATGCATAGTCATCTCTGGTGAAGCTGACCAGAGATCATCCTAGATTAGGATATTAATCTCGTTCGACAGCTTAACCGACTCACGGCCTTCTTCTGCAGGGATTTAAAGCACTGTGTTGCATTCAAGTTGGGATGACACCTTCAGTAAACTGCAGTTATTTGATTTTGAACATAATATTTAGTTTCTTTATTATTTACCGTAAATATTTGCCATACTATCTCATTAGATCAATTTCTATAGTAATCAATGAAAGTAAAAGTGACAGAAATGGTTCAGGTCCACGGCTGCAAACAGTCACAACATCAGACTTGTGCATTACTATTCAAGATGTTGCTATTTGCCGAATGTTGGATATTGTGGGTGAGTGCAGTGCTAACATTGCCAAGTTCAGGGTTTAAATTCCCTCTATGGCAATCCACCGAAAAAGTAAAATATAATATAATTCAGTATGCATCCACAATACTGTGTGACAGTTTGGATTAAAGTGTCATTTAAAAGAAATATTTCAGCAGCAAACATCCCTCATGAATGTTGTTGTTATCACATGTGATAGATGAATAAACAAAAGAATGGATGGACAGATAGAGACTAATCCATAATCCTTCAGCATAATGGCAGACAGTTCCAGGTTGACTGTGAACTACATACTATTTCTCAGCATACTTGTGATTTTAGCTGCATCTAGATCTCTGGTGATGTTCCTCACAACTAATATGCCTACAAATGCTGACAAGGATTGATAACCAAAAGCGGAGAAACTTCTTCTCCCTGCAAAGTGGATAAGCAGTGTAACAGTAAGAAGAGGGGAGGGAAGGTGTGTCTCACACAGTTTAGGAGAAAAATATGATGGGATGTTGAGAATGTGCTGAATTTCCCAGGGGTGAGAATTTTATCCTATACTTGACTTTTAAAGTACTGGAGCCAAAAGTATTGGAGCCAATAAATAACTTTTGAAAGACAGAAATTTCAGTACCTGGCAAATAATAGATGAGTAATGCTAAACAGCCATATAGATCCAAATAGACCCCCGTAGAAATGTTATGATCATTTTGTGGTGTGGGAACATTAGAGAACACTTATTTCCATTTTAAATACAGCTATCCCTTGCTATAATGCAGCAGCAGATCTGCTTATACAGTGTTTATTAAATTAATTAACCATATGGCAGTAGATACTATTTCATTCACCATCTAATCCATCAGCTGCTTGTAATTATACAACATTGACAGCATTTAATCAAAATCATTACCAACAAATGTATTTGAAGTTCCTCTGCCTGTTATCTGTATTTTTCCATCTTAAACATTTCCCAATGTTAAGTTATGCTTCTTCTGCTCTTTTATTTCAGATTGACAGCGTTCAGAGTCTTTTGCAGTGCCCCACTGTGCTTGTTTGTGTGGGACGTGAGCCCTCTCACTCTTCCATCTTGGAGAATTTTCGGAAAACAGTTGATGACAAACTCCCACAGCTGAGTTCGCACTCCACAGGCTGCACTGAAGGGCATGAGGGTAAATATAGTTAATAATTTTGTAGATTATTTATTCAAGTTCAAGTTCAAGATAAACACATTTATTTGTCCCAGAGGGACTGCAGTAGCAGTAAAAAAAAAAATCAGTAAAAAAAAAATCACAAAACAAGAACAACCACAATGACAACAATGACAACTTATTTGATGTTTGATGAGCATCATGCAATAATGGCATCTGTTGTACAACAAGAAATTACCTAGATACTTTATGTAATTGTGATTAGTAACTATGATGTCAGTTTGGTGAGTATTTTTGTATGTTTTGCTTTCGACATAATAAAATAAGCTTCTACTATATAACAAACATATCTGCATGATGTAAGAGTATTGTCTTCTTGAGTAAAATTATACTGATGTCATTTAATCTTTTTCTGTCTTCCCGTTTTTTGTGGTAAACAAGGGTTGGATACAAAGAAGAATGTCATCCATCCAAAACTGGAATCCAAGAACATATCTGCCAGGCAATCAATGTCCTCTGACAAGTCATTGCCAGATGAAGCAGACTCTCCAGAACATGCTGATCCCTGCCCACATACTGATGAAGCAATTGGAGATGATGATATAGAGAAACGGGTTCTAATCAATAAAGATGGAAGTTTATCCATGCAAATGAAAGTGCGCTTCCGGCTCCTGAATGATGAAACATTACATTGGTCCACAGAGGTAAAAAAGACTACAGCAAAGACTTCTGAGTACTCCAAAGGGCATAATAACTTTTATAATGAACAAGTTAGTAATGAAATCTGCTCAGAGTCAGACAATACCTCTCTTGGTGAAGCAGATAAGGCCTTTATAATCAGGCGCTATCAAAAACATATCGAGGAGCCTCACTGTCCTCATTGTTGTCATCGCTGCCAGGAGTATGATATCTGGAAAAACCTGATCCCAGGGACTCAGGGAGCCAGTTGTCACATTAGGTCTTCCAGCTCAAGTGCATCCTCTCACACAAAGATCTGCCAAAGAAAAATGGTTGAAAGCAGGAAAACAATGTCTGGATCTAGTCTGGAAGAGTATACTGAACAAGTGATGGAGAGAGAAACTTGTATTGAGCAGACTGTTGAGGAGCTTGAGGCTGTAGCATGCTGCACCATCAGAAGTGAGGTTTGCTCACCGAAGTACAAGGAACAGCCAACAACAGTGGACAACTGTGAGAGTGTTGAAAATACCCAGGTAAGAGAACATGATGAATACAGATGTGATGGTATGTCCCAAGTTCCTTCCAATGATTCCCAAAATGATCATGTCAGTGTCAAAATCACTCAAGTTTCAGAGGAAGAAGACCGAGCAGGATCTGCTGTTAGTGCTTCCTCTCAGATATTAACATTCCTCAAGGAGGACCAAGATGATGAGGAGGATGATATCCCACCAAGTGCTTCAAGAGCAGGTTCATGTTCTCAGAACAGTAAACCTGAAGAGGAAGAGACCACAAGTGCAGTTTTGAGTACAGGATCACCTATGCAACACTTATGCCCGAGCCCTCAAAGCAGGGCTTCTAGTGCTTCAAGACATTCTGGCAGGTCAAGGAAGTCAGCCAAGTCTGTGTCTACAGTTGCAGATGGATCAAATGGTGAATGCAACAAAAGTTCCCCTGAAGTATCATCAAACTCAAAAAATTCAAACACTTGTCAGTGTGGAGCATCAGATGAATTTATTACAAAAGCAGTCAAGGCAGCTGATAGCATAGATGCTTCTCCTGAAGAGGATACAAAAAGCAAGAGAACAGAAATGAAGAAGAGATCCAGTAGCCCTGCATCTGTAAAATCAAGTATCTCTACAAGATCAACATCAAAAACTGAGGAGGCGGGTGAGATAGAAAGAGAACATTCACCAAGTGCCATGTCTGCAAAATCAAATGCCTCTGCAAGATCAAATAAGTCTGGAGAAAGAGAGAATGCAAGGTATGGAGATGTAGATGTGACAAGATCCAATAGTGCCATGTCAGTAAAATCAAATGCCTCTACAAAATCCAAAACAGATGTTTTAGAGGTTACAGCTGACAGTAACGATGAAAGAAATGAAAGAAAACAAATGAGAGAAAGAGCACCAAGCTACACGTCAGTCAAATCAGACAAGTCAAATGTCTCTGTAAAATCTACTCAGTCAAAATCCTCTGATCTTCCAGCTATTGAGAATAAGGAAGACGTAGAGAGATCCCCTAGTGCCTTGTCAGCCAAATCAGCAAAGTCACAATCAAAAGCCTCTGACATTCCATCTGGCAAACGTGTTGACATTCCTCATGAAGGAAATGAAGAAGATGAACCTCAAAAGAGAGCACATAGTGTAATGTCAAGTAAGTCAGCCAATTCTGTACAGTCAAATAGTTCTGCAAAATCTATTAAGTGTACAGTCTCAAACATTCCAGCCAAAGAAAATGCTGGCAACAATGAGGAATTTGATGAGAGAGCTCCAAGCAACATATCAGTACAATCGGTTCCTGGTGGAGATAGTGTTGACATTCCTGAAGGAGGGAATGTTGAAGAAGACACTGATGACAGAGCACCAAGTTCCATGTCAGCCAAATCAGGCATGACAAATACATCTGCCAAATCTAGTAAGTCAAAAGTCTCAAATGTTACAGCTGAGGAAAGTGCTGCCCATCATGAGGAACTTGAAGAAAGAGCTCCAAGCAGCATATCAGTCAAATCAGCCAAATCAGCAAAGTCAAACGCTTCAGCAACATCTAAAAAATCAAAAGTCTCTGAGGTTCCTGGTGAAGATAGTGTCGACATTCCTGAAGAAGGGAATGTTGAGGAAGACACTGATGACAGAGCAGCAAGTTCCATGTCAGCCAAATCAGGCATGACAAATACCTCTGCTAAATCTAGCAAATCAAAAGTCTCAAATGTTCCAATTGAGGAAAGTGCTGCCCATCATGACGAACCTGAAGAAAGAGCTCCAAGCAGCATATCAGTCAAATCAGCCAAATCAGCGAAGTCAAATGCTTCAGGAATATCTAAAAAATCAAAGGCCTCTGAGGTTCCTGTTGGAGATAGTGTTGACATCCCTGAAGAAGGGACTGTTGAAGAAAACACTGAAGACAGAGCAGCAAGTTCTATGTCAGCCAAATCTGGCATGACAAATACCTCTGCTAAATCTAGCAAGTCAAAAGTCTCAAATGTTCCAACTGAGGAAAGTGCTGCCCATCATGAGGAACCTGAAGAAAGAGCTCCAAGCAGCAGATCAGTCAAATCAGCCAAAACAAGTGCTTCATCAATAACTACACAATCAAAAACCTCTCAGGTTCCTCCAAGTGAAAGTGTTTATATTTCTGGTGAAGAAAATGCTGAGGAAATTGAGGAAAGAGTAACAAATGCCATGTCAGAAAAATCACTCAAGTCTACTGTCTCTGGAAAATCAAGTCAGTCTAAAGTCACTGAAGTTCCTCCAGAGGATTGCACGGGCAGTGCAATGTCTATCAAATCAGCAAAATCAAATACTTCAGGAAGATCTAAAACGTCAAGATCTTCTAAAATTCTTACAGAAGAAAGTGCTGATGCTCCTAATAATGGAAATGCTGAGGTGAAACCTGAGAAGAGAGCACTAAGTGCCATGTCACTTAGGTCGGTGACATCCAAAAGATCTAAGAAATCAAATACTTCTGAAGCTGTAGCTGCAGAAAATGCTGATAATGAAGAGGAACCTGTGGAAAGATCTTCTAGTGCTGTGTCAGCAAAGTCAAATATATGCATGCAATCTAACAAATCAAAAGCCTCTGATATTCAGAATGGAACAGAGGAGAGGGCACGTAGCCCTATGTCAGTAAAATCAAACAGTTCCGCAGTGTCAAGCAGGTCTAAATTATCTGAAATCCCATCTGTTAAGGTAGAGGAAACTGAGGACAGACCTCCCTCAGCATATTCAAAAAAATCGAAAGTATCTAATGTAGAAGCAGAGGAAAATAAAGGAAGATCACAAAGTTCTTTATCTGTCAGATCTAATCGTTCAGTGAAATCTCGAAAGTCCAAAGCTTCTAATATTCCTGTTAATGAAAATGTTGAAGACATAAGGGAGAAAGAGGAGAGAGTATCAAGTGCTATGTCATCAACATTGCATAGCGGACCCTCTGGTGCTCTTGTTGTTGAGGACAGTGGTGTGAAAGAGGTATGTAATGAAAGTGTACCTAGTGCACTATCATCCATATCCGGATTTTCTGCCAGATCAAATAAGCAAAAGGCTGTCAATATACCCGATCCGTCAGTGAAAGAAGGGGAAAATATCGTGAACGAGAATTCTGAGGATGAACATGAAGCCAAATGTGCACAATGTCACTCTGAAAATAGATCTAAAGGCAGCTTATCTGAAATCTCAACTTACTTGAAAAGTGAGGGGAAAAAAGAAGATAGAACTGACAAGAGGAGTGATCATTCATTGGAGAAAAGCCTGCCAGCAGAGGCAGTCATAGCAGAATCAAAATCAAATGTTTCTAAAAGAACAAAAAATGTCCCCTTGGAAAATACAGACCGTAGCAGCAAAAGTAATAAAAGCAGCAAATGCAGACACAAGAGAGACTCTGCATCAGAACAACAGAGAGATGATGATGCCCTTGAACTGGTCCCCTCTAGCCTACCAAACGCATCCCCTACTGAGGTTGTGAATGAATGGCTGAAAAGGATACCAGTGGACAATGACATTTATGATGTTGTAGATGACTTTAATGAAGACTGTGAAGGACCAAAAAATGCTCAATCAACAGAGGAACTACACACAATCAATAGAATGGAGGAGAATGGAACTATTGATGACTCTGTCACAGAAAATACAGGAAATCCTACTGAAGCACATGGTGTTGTTGACAATATCCCCAATAATGACTGTCAAACAGACACAGAGTCACCAAATGCAGACAACGCCTGTGCTCAGAAAGACGATGCAAAAACAACATTTCACTCTTCTGTACAGGTGATGAAAATATTGTTAAGTCCAAAGCTCGATAGATGCAACAGTTTACCAGAAGTTTCTCCAGTGTATGGACGTAAACTGAGCACTTCAGCCAGAGGCCTCTTGGATTGCCTTGTTAAATTGCAATTAATACACTTTGATCCCCAAAATGCAGCTGCCAAAGATGAGAGGTACCAAGAACTAATGAACATCCTTCAGTCTCTTTGGCTTTGTGATCCTAGTGAGAGTGAAGAAATATTAAAGCAGAATGAGAAAGTCAATGATGAGCATTCTGTGGATGATGACTTTAATCGTAGGTCATCCTCTGGCGTTGATGTCAATAGTGGCTCCACAGGCTCCAGGAAGAGTAGCGTTAATGGTGGTGTAACCCAAGTACATGCCATTACAGAAACATTAAAGGAAGTACAAGAAGTCAGTGAGAGTGAAGAAGAAGCAGATGCAATGTCCCCAGGCCCATTGGACTTGGAAATCCCAAACACTATTAATGGGATGGAAAGCGCAAAAGAGGAAGGAGAAATGAATGGGAAAAAAGAAGATGACCATGCATCAGATGATACAATTCGAAGTAATGATAGTCCAAAAGAATTACCTGAAACACCGCCATCATCAAAAAAGAGCTCAGGAAATGACAGCAGCAGCCAAAATCTTCCAGATGAAGGTGAAACAGAGTGTCAGTTGGACATGGGTTCTGAGAGTCCTCCTCTTGTCCAAAGAGCACAGTTAACCAAAAAGATTTCTCATGATCCTGATCCTGTTTGGGTCTTAAATTTGTTAAGTAAACTAGAGAAGCAGTTTATGACTCATTACATCAATGCAATGACAGAGTTCAAAGTCCGCTGGAACTTAGATGATAATGAGCAGCTAGACGTCATGATAAATGAACTCAAAAATGAGGTCCACAAAAGAATACAAACAAGTATAAACCAAGAATTGAAGAAAATTCAAAGTCGAGCTGGACAACCTAGACCTCCAAAAGAACCAATATCACGTGAATCAACAACACAAACTGAGGAGAGAAGAAGGAGGCTGAGGATCATGATCAAGCAATCAATTGATGGACAAGCAGTAAATAGTGATGATGACTATACAGCAACAAACACATCCTACAGTGACCAGCGCAGTGAAAATGATGATGAATACTGTCCATGTGAAACATGTATGAGGAAAAAAATGGCATCTAGACTTATACTCCCTGCAGAGGTTATGCCTACTGCCCCTGTATTGATGGACTTTGATTTAAAGACAATTCTAGCAATGAAGAACAGTGAACCCGGAGGTGCACAAACAACCAATCATGCAGCTAATATTCAAAATATTACTGAAATTAAAGCTGCAGAAATGCTTGTGAAAAGTGTCATTCTGCAGGCCAAGAGAGAAGTCAAAGCAGAGACTGCTAAAGTTTTGACAGAAGTGACTGTCACTGAAGAAGCAGCCACTGCTGAAGATGAAACTCTGGTGGAAGAAAAAACACAAGAAACAAGCAGGGATGAAGTTGATGCTGATGAAATTGCTGGAGAAGCTGAAAAAGAACTGGCAGAAAATGAGACCGCAGATACAGCCGTGTTTGAGGCTAAATCCGTGGAAGAGAATACTGAAGCAGGTACAGCTCAATATGAAACAGCAGAAGATGGTGTTGGACTGTTAACAGCCACAGAGGAATGTGATGAAGAAAATACATCTGAACTGAAAACTGTAGGAGAAGAAGAAACTGCTGTCATAGCTGAAGAGGAATCAAGAGAAGACAATGCTCAAGTAGCTACAGATGAAGATGCAACAGCAGTTGCAGAAACAATCGAAAAAGCAACCACTGGAAATGAATTAACAGAAGAGGACACTGCAGCAGACACAGATGGAGATGGATTAGCTGAAGAGATGGCTGAGGCTGCCTCAGCTGAGGATGAAATGGCAGAGGAGGAGACCACTGAGGCTGCCACAACCAAAAATCAATCTGATAAAGAGGAGACTATGAAAGCAGGAGAAGATGAAGATGGAGAAGAGACTGCTGCCACAAATGAGGATAATACTGCAGAGAGTATGGATGCCATCACAACTCAAGATGAAACTGCAGAGGAGAATGATGATACAGCCACAGCTGATGAATTGTTGAAGGATGAATCTGAGGAAGAGAGTCCTGAAATAGCCACATGTAGTGATAAATCGGAAGAACATGAGAAAATGGAGATGGCTACAGAAGAACATGAAACAGTGGAAGAACTTTCTGCCATAGTAGCAAATGAAACTACAGAAGATGAGATAATCTCTAAAGATAATGATGAATCAAATGAAGAGAACATTGAATTTATGGAAAACTGCTCAGAATCAAGCACAGCTAATGATGAAAGTGTAGGCGAAGAAACTGCTACTATATGTGAAAAAGTATCCACAGGGCAGGATAATGTAGAAGTCCTGACTGAAGATGAATCTACAGGAGCTGAAGCTGTGAATGAAAATGAATCAGGTGAACAAAGTGATAAATCAACCACAGCTGAAGATGAGTCTGCAGAAGCCTCATTAGGTGAAACCCCTTCTGATGATAATGAGACTGTAGGAGAAGAGCAAATTGCTGAGGTCACAGGTGAAAAAGAGCCAGGAGAGAAGAATGCAGAAGAACCAATGGCTGAAAATGAGACTGCAGGAGAAGGGAATAATCTTGACATGGCCACAACTGAAGATGAGACTGCAGGAGAGGATGAGAATGTAGGAGAGATTGCAGGAGAAGGAGATAATCTTGACATGGCCATGACCGAAGGTGAGACTGTAGGGGAAGATGAGAATGTAGAGGAGACTGCAGGAGAGGGGGATGATCTTGACATGACCATGAATGAAGATGAGACTGCAGGAGAGGATGAGACTGCAGGAGAGAATGAGAATGTAGGAGGGACTGCAGGAGAAGGGGATAATCTTGACATTGCAACGACCGAAGATGAGACTGCAGCGGAGGATGAGAATGTAGGAGAGACCGCGGGAGTGGGGGATAACCTTGACATTGCCACGACCGAAGATGAGACTGCAGCGGAGGACGAGAATGTAGGAGAGACCGAGGGAGAGGGGGAAAACCTTGACATTGCCATGACCGAAGATGAGACTGCAGCGGACAATGAGAATGTTGGAGAGACTGTGGGAGAGGAGGACAACCTTGACATGGCCATGACCGAAGATGAGACTGCAGCAGAGGATGAGACTGTTGGAGAAACGGTGGCAGAGGGGGATAACCTTGACATGGCCATGACCGAAGATGAGACTGCAGTGGAGGATGAGAATGTAGGAGAGACCGCGGGAGAGAGGGATAACCTTAACATTGCCACGACCGAAGATGAGACTGCAGCAGAGGATGTGAATGTAGGAGAGACCGTGGA
>OMLB01061577.1:0-16499 GCA_900302555.1 Myripristis jacobus
TACTTGGCAGCACAAGCCGACACAGCTCTTCAGCTTTTGATTCAAGTGTCCAGTGACAATATCATAACAATGTTCCTGAGCAGATAAGATGGGTAAATGTTAGGGGCCTCGCCTTCTTCTTCTTCTTCTTCTTCTTCTTCTTCTTTTCTCCGTCTTCTTCTTCTTCTTCTTCTTCTTCTTCTTCTTCTTCTTCTTCCTCTTACCTTTTTAATGAATCTTTACAACAGTTAAAAAATACTAAAATATTTATACTTGTATATGTGCATACATGTGTCAGTATCCCATGGGCTGATTATGCCTTATTTACTTACTTACTTACTTACTTACTTACTGGGATTTAAATAGAGGTATAACCCCGTAAGATGTGTGACTTGTTTATTGAGGATATTGTATTGACTTGTCTACATGATGATATGGCAATTAATAATGCACTAAGTGCAATTAACAAAAGAGGAAGAAGAAGAAGAAGAAGAAGAAGAAGAAGAAGAAGAAGAAGAAGAAGAAGAAGAAGAAGAAGAAGAAGAAGAAGAAGAAGAAGGCGAGGCCCCTAACATTTACCCATCTTATCTGCTCAGGAACATTGTTATGATATTGTCACTGGACACTTGAATCAAAAGCTGAAGAGCTGTGTCAGCTTGTGCTGCCAAGTAGCCCTTCACAGTAAAACTTTAACATTTTATACTTTAATAATTCATTCCCCTACATTTGCTGGTCACCTGTGGTTTGAAAACAAAGCTTTAATCCTGCAATTCCATATAAAACAGAGCAGAGTATGAGACGGCCACCTGTAAGAAGAAGTGATCAGAGACAGAGTAAGACGGACAACAATAATAATATAATCTAATGTAATATAATCTTTATAGAATTAGACACTAAGCCCTACCACTAAAGTATCTGCTTTACAGTGTCTTCTGTTATTTATTTACTACATATATGTCTACATATACCATAAATATGTCGACATGTGTACTACTTTTGCTTTTAATTAAGGTATTTTTGTATTTCTTCCACTGCTGAGAGTGGCTGGGGCCTGATCCATGACCAAATGGTGTTAAATAAACAATAAATGTAGTTATGTACCAATTTCAATCCATACTGCAACATCTGCTCTTGTGTGTCGTGCAAAATGATCTTTGATATGAGATTGAAATAAAGAAAGAACTGGAAGCAGAAGCTGCAGTTGCTCATAATCACCACTAGTGGGAGGCCTAAAGCCAGCATTGAGACAACAGCAAGCCTAAATACTTTGTGGGTTAGGACTATAAATGACAACTGCTGTGTGTACAGAGTCCAGCATGGGGACACAAGCTAATGTTGTGACGAATGCTTTATTTCTGGCCCAAAACTTTGAATGATGACCTTTAAAGCTCCAATGCAGTGGGAATTGCAATTCTCAGTTTTATGGCATCAGTCACTCTGTTTTGAGGAAATGTGACTAATGCCCTTTGAAAAACTCTCCCTCTGATTGTCAATATGAGTCTCCTTCCTGGTGTGAAATATGTCACCGTCAGGTTTTTGTGAATGTTCTGATTGGTCGACAGTATCCATAGTTAACAAGGTGGCCAATAGTCTGTCAGATTATAGTCAGACAACGACAGTGCTTACCAAACCGGCTAAAATCTCTGTGCCTCCATTGTTGCTGGGAATTGAAGTTCCAACACTGGATATTTGTTAGCTAAAAACAGAAATATGAACCGGATGAAACAGTTATGCAGCAGGTCGGGACTTTCACTCTTGCATGTTTTATGTCATGGAATCATCAAAAACAAACAAACAAACAAAAAATGATGCACCTTGCATTCAAAATCAATATCACATTTCTCCATACTGGATTAAAATAATTCCACTGGATCTTTATAGTAAACCTTATCAAATGGGAAGAGCCTTTATGAAATAGCATGATTATTGTTAGTGTCAGAGTAAATAATTCATTGATTGTTTATTAATATGGCAGCAGGAGGTCTACAGAATCAAAGGTTTAAGCATGGCCCAAGGCTGGCGTCACACATTATAGCCTCCATGCAGTTAGTTAAAGGTTGCAAATGGAAGTTTTACCGCTGCAATGTCATCAAACCCACATGCAACATGCCAAATAACGATGCAAAAACAGTTCATGATTTTCATCAGACGGGCCCTGTTAAGTAAGCACGGTCAGCGGCTCTATGAGATGAGAGTAGCTCTTATTTGCAGCTCAAAATGAGGTCAAGACCTCTCCACATCAGGAGCTCCAGCAGCCCTCAGCACCTGCAGCGCGTGGCCGTAGTTTACATTTGGGTGTCAGTCATCACTGTGACATGTGGACAGGGACATTGATCATGCCACACAAGAGCTACAAACATGAGCCCTGAGCCTGCCGGTTGAAAATGCACCAAACTCACTGAGTAGTACAGGAGCAGGTGGCTTGCAGGGCTAAAACAGAAAGATAAGTGACACACTATGTTAACTGTGTGACTTTATTACTAAGAAGGAGTGTAAAGTAGAGAGGGGTGTAGCTCATTAAATTGTGAAAAAATATACACAAAGGATACCCCTTGATGTGGTATGGATTTGCTAATTTGCAGGAATAACCCCATTTATACAACATACAATATCCCAATCCAGATTACCCAGACTGCAGGGAATCCCCATCCACTGGCCAACACAGCAACCCAAATAAGAGCAACAACGCCTGCTTAACCGTTAAATGACTAACACACAAACCCAGACAGCTCGAAATCCAACACATCACTCGTTTACTGTGCAAATGTATGGAGTTCAGGTGGCTACATGCATCCAGCATGACAGTGTAAAATATATTTGTTATATGGAATATAGACTGAATATGAACATAAAACATCAAAATTCTACTGATTAGCATTTGCTTTTCTATATATCAAGTTGAAAACAAACGAGTAATCAATACGTTATTGATGTGATTGACACACACACACACACACACACACACACACACAGATGTGTATGTGTGTGGGAAAGAGGTCAGAGTGAAACTTATGTATTTATGAAGTGTACACTTTGGGCCAAAAACAATGCACAACCAACTAAACAGTCAGCAGTTCTGTTCAGTTGTTGCTGACACATGGAGCCTCTGAGGGATATTATGTTTATTTTGGTTAAATAAGACACAGGAGGGATTTACATACAAAAGGATACAAAAGGCAATGAATCTCGCAGGTCTTCAGAGTATTTTGATACCACATGAGAAGGTTTTTCGAAACAGCAGAGTAACAACCTATGGACATTTTTGGAGAAGTGAAAGTATTGTTCACATCATGTGCAGCATCAAATTGACTTGCGTGTAAGGAGTTGTTGTAAATATTGAACAGCCACTTTAACCACAGATACTCGTCACTGACATGAAGAATGACACATTTAACCAAAATTTGTCAAGTGGAAACATGATCTCATCATGTTAACTTTGCACACATGAAAAAATGACAATATGACAGCATTCTCTGAGTGCCTATGGAAAATGTAATGTATAGATTGTTTATTAAAAATTATTTCAAACTAGAAAGCTGATTTAACAATACACAATGCATGTTGATAATAAACAATTGTAGTGATATGTGAAGAAACTCTTGAGGCCATAACGTTGCATAACTTAACACATTTCAGAGTCCAGTCTGGGTTGTACAACAGTCCAAAAAGCCAGCGCAACGCCACATGTTGACAAACAATTTGAACCGCTCAAATATTAACATAAAAAATGTTGCATTCAGCTTGATGTTGGAAGTCAGAAATTGCCATTTGTTTGTAATTACAGCTTCTGTGTTCCAGTGGTCCAGTTTAGAAAAACTGAGTTCGAAACATGGATGTTTGTGTGGTTGTTTTTTTTTCTCTTAGAACTGTTAAATCAACAGTATGGCTCAGCTCTGATGACGGCTGATAGCCAAAACGTGTCATCATGTGTTGGCTAGAGCAATGTTTAAATATGCTGTAATATAAAACCTGAGGCATCATTAATTTTTAGAGCTCTGTCTTCCCTATCGATGCCCAGTCACCAGGAAAAAATGTTGGCATTTTATGTTTCTGCAAACTGAGCATATGTTGAAATGATGAAATTTTCAAGTTTTGTGATGTAGTATAAAGTTAGCAAAAAAAAAAAAAAAGCTGCCTTAGGAAGTAGGTGGAGTTCATTTTTACGTAATGTTTGCCAGCCAATATTAGTGAACATTAGCTAACATTTTGTAACATTAACCATGACCTTTTCGTAATCTTAACCATGATCACGAACCTTTGCCTAACCCTAACCATGACCTTTTCCTAACCTTAACCAAGTTGTTTTGGTGGTGTATGAAGCTAACAAAGCAAACGAAAGTGGCAGAAGTACCTAACAAGCTAACATTAGCTAACATTAGTGTTGGACATCTGTTGATATGCAATGCATTATTGGTTCACAAACACTGACACTTCAACGTATTCGTTGGTTTGTTTTATTCTGGCCACTGGCTTGGATGGAGACAACTTTGTTCTTTAGGCTGAGCTCTTACTTTGACACTGACAAGTTCACTGGCCCCTGTTTGTTGAATCAACTGTACCTTCCTGTTTGACTGGAACATCAGCAACTCCTGCATATGTTCAACTTTAAATTTCAAAATTGTATATTTAACCCTTTGCTATATATTTAAAATTATCTGATGCTGAAAATCAATTATTTTGAACATTACAGACATGTTGATCATGCTACTTGTAACTGAGGGACATTTCCATTGCATCTGTCCATGCAGAAAGTCAGAGTACAGCATAAGATGTTTAACCACCATGTCAACGAATCTGTCATCGAATGCTGATTCACTTGGTCAAATTATACATTTGTTAGCATGACTAAAGGTTGTAAGTCGTCATGCACAGGAGGTGTGAATAATCAGTGAGTAAAAAATGTCAAAGTGACCTGGACTGGTGCATCCTTTGACTAGATATCACATCAAAGTCACGGCAGTTTGAGTTGTGGCACAGAGTGGTGAATGGCTGGTGTGTTGGATTTTCATCAATCTGGGTTAGTGTGTTAGCCGTTTAATGGTAAAGCAGAGGTTGTTGCTCTAATTTGGGCTGCTGTGCTGGCGAGTGCATGGGGATTCCCTGCACGGCGGCCAATCTGGGTTGAGGCTCTGTATATGTAGTCTGAATGAGTTTACCACTGAGTAGAGCTCTACCTGCACTCTCAGCAATACTGGTTGTTAAACTACCTGGTTGGCTTTCTTTAATATTTAGTATTTTGCTTGCCATGCAATGATACTCACTCAGATAGATGGGGCTCCAAGCAAGCTGCTGTAGCCGGTTACATGGTTTTACACTAAGAAAGCCATGTGGATCGTCTCCCTCATCTAGCAAATGGCTCTGCCGCTGTGGATCCACAGTGTCATCAGCCGGCACAACTGGGACAAGGACCTTCAACAGCAATGTATGAAAACTGTAATGGAAGTTAAGTCGAGGACACGTTTGTATAACCTGTTGGTGTTTTTGGTGGTTTTGTTGTGGAGTAGATTCTTACAGATCTTGTTAGAAGTCAAAGAAACGCCATGACTCTCAGGCTGGGGAATCAGCAGGTGAGCATGCAAGTTACTGTGAAAAAAAAAAAGGCAAACTATGGTCAGCAGATCAATAGAGATCAATGACCATGAAATGGATGACAGTGGGAATTAGACAGCACCAGCTGAATGAGCCATCTAAAATTACAGCCTGATATGAGGGGGTAATAGAAGGATGAGACAAAAAGTGAAACAGATCAATTATGTAAAGGGTGAGAAAATAGCTAATAGGGTAGATAATAAAAAGAAATGAGAAGAGAGTGAGAGGAACACGTTAAAAAAATGGCTCCTATTTAATGAAATGATGGATGGCTAAAGGGTGTCAAGATAGGGAATGATAGAATGTGAGGGGAGGAAAATTTCAGGAGAGGGAGAGAGAGAAAAAGAGAGAGAGAGTGAGAAAAGGATACAGACAAAAGGAAAAAAAACATTTTGGACCCTCCCCTGCCCCCTCATCAGTCTCTGGGGAACAAGGGATTATGGAAATGTATAAATGCAAGGGAGAGGGAGACTGACAGAGAGAGAGAGAGAGAGAGAGGGAGCGAGAGAGAAAAAGAGCAAATGAGAGAGGGAGGGGGAGCGAGCGACGCTATTGGATGATCGTTGTAACATCAAGCGTGATAGAAATATTGCTCTCGCAGTCTAAGAAGCAGAAGAAGAGCTGGAGATAGACAGATAGGCAGAGGACTCAGGAAATATAAGCAGGTGTGTTTTCAAAATCCCTGCAAGAGAAAAACAGGAAAAAGGGGGATTTAGAGACAGGGAAGGCAAATGAGGAGGGAGGAGACAAGAGAAAGGTGGATTAATTAACTTATGACTTCTGAGGGCTGTGGAGCTTTTTGCTTGAGAACAAGCGTGATCTCAAAATAAGAATAAACCCATCTCAACATGTAGATGCAGTGGAGGGTCCTGGTAGATTTTCCTAGATGCTTCTTAAAAAAAATTATCATCACTATCCTGCATGTGAGCAAAGACAAATATAAATGTTTGAAGGAATCTAAGGGATGCGTCTGAGAGAGAGATGCAAAGCAGAGAAATCTGACATGGTGCCGACCCAAATTGACAGAGACAGAGTTGGGCGAGGAAAGAGTGGACTGTTCATTGGCAGACACATCTCCAACCAGATACAGGTATTCTCTACTCGATATTAAGATCAGTCAAGATTTTGATCCATGCTATCTGAAACGATCTTTTCTATTCCTCCTGTCATCTCATCTTCATGTCAATCCTCTTTTATGTGGACGGGTTTTTCTTCAGCATTGTTAGTTTAAAAACAGCCATTTGATCGGAAATGGCATCTCACTCTTTACTGCATGTAATCTATACTTACAAAATCAGCTATCAATAACTTGATGTGTTTGAATATTCTTTGTTAAATATACATTCTTAATGGAAGAGCAATATAGCCTGTATCTTTAGTAAATGAATGGATACATGTTCAGATACATCATTTTTTAACAATACAGTAATAAAATAAAGTAATACACTAAAATACTGTCTGATGTAAATAATAACTCATAGCTAACTGTTTACAGTCAGTATGATTTGGAAATATGCGTCATTAATGGTATACTTGATTTAAAGCAACAGATGAATTGAAAGCCATACCACAGATATTTAAAATAATCACAAGCCATACCATCTTTCATAATAATAATAATCAGTACTGCTTTTGAAAACACAGTGCTGTGCTTGGTATCGAGAGGAATATCCTGTGTTTCTGTAGTCAGTGTGCAGCGAGGCACTTTGTGGTTGTGTTACACTGGATAAAATGTGTAGGCTTTGTCTAAAGAGAAACTACCGGGAGGGGGAAGGGGAGGAGACAGACATAATGCCTGTCAGAGACTGAAAAGAGGAGCACCAGACCCTCTGACAACTGTGGCTGTGAACAGACCATACAAGTGCTTTCTGAATCAAATGAAGTAGATTTTTAAAAAAGAGAGATAGATAAAAAAAGATAGATACAAAAGGGACAAGGACGCAATAGGGAATAAGTGGATGAGGCTTAAATAAGAAGAACCGGTGAAATCACAGCTCAAGTTGAGTGCTTCACATCACCTGGATAAAACTGCCTCTCAGCACAGCTTGCATCTGAGAACGAGAGTCAGAGTCAGCAAGAGTGAGGGAGGAAAAGCCAGAGGGCGAGAGACCAAGAGACAGAGAGGGAGAGAGAGAGAAAGAGAGAGACAGAGAGGGAGAGTAGGGGAAAGTTCCCTTCCTCTCTCTCGACCCGTCCCATTGTCAGGCTGGCTGGCACAGCCATGGCTTTCACCTTTGCGGCCTTCTGCTACATGCTCACCTTGGTGCTGTGCGCTGCTCTTATCTTCTTTGTCATATGGCAGGTGAGTTTTACTCTGCACTCCGGTACCACACGCAAAACCCAAAACGGGCATGCTGCAGGCCCGCGAATGTCCATGCTCTCTCTCTCTCCCACGCAGACAGACAAACACACCCACCTACACACAGTCACACAGCACAGAGAGGGATGGAGAGTGGACAGATCACCCATGTACTTTATACTCACATACTGTGCACATTCAGGTAATCACGGCATTTCCTTGGGGTTTGCTGGTGCTGCTCTCAGTGCCCTTCTCAGCACAAGAAAACCTTTGGGTCACTTGAATTTAAAGCCTGTTTTTTGCTCAGTGCAGCTGGCCCAAAAATTGTAGATGTGCAGTATTGGTGGTTATGTGCCTCTTAAAACCTGCCAAAAACATGGCATGTTCCCTTTAATACTAAAGTCAGAAAGAACGGCATGTTCCCTGTAATACTAAAGTCAGAAATGACAGTGCTACCTATCATATTAAATTCAGAAATGAGGGCTTTTTCCTTTTAATGCTAAGCTCAGAAGTCCTGTATTAAGATAATTGGTGGAATAAGAATTAATTACAGAGGCAGAATGGTTCCTACTAAACACAACATAGAATGGGAAGCCTGAAAAACACAATGTTACATGCTGTGCAGGGGTTTTTCCAGCTACTTTCATGCAACAGCGCAAATATGTGCCTTTAAATGACCAGGTTACATGGTGGCTTATTACTGGGATAATAAACTGGGGCTAGTCTGACCCTTTGATAAAAAAAAAAAAACATTGAGCCAGCAATAAGGCAGATTCCACACTGCTTATGATGTGAAAGAGCTGACACAAAAGAACTTGTTCCTCAAACAAGGTGGCGAGGCATTAGCAAACTGGATGTGTGTTTGCGTACGGGGAGCTATGAAAAAACAGTGATCATCATAAATCTCATTGCCAGATTGTTGTGGGGCTGCCTGTCTGCAGAATTTTAAGTGGAATTTGCACAGCCATCACCGGAGACCTGTGCACTCAGTATGCTGCGCTCTGCCCTTGTTGTCACAGGTGCAGGCTTCGCAAATACCGAAGCATTGCTCTCTCAGCTTAAACATTCAATCCATGGAGGAATGAATAACGTGCGATAGAGACCAGATCATTACAAAAATAAGGCTTGAAATGACTAACGTACTGACTCTTGAATTGACTAAGTGGGTGAGACTACATATGAGTCAGTGTGTCTGTGTGTGAGAAAGCGACGGGTAGAAGCCTGTGTCTGGCTCAGCAGCGAGCCATGTGATTGAAAATGCTTATCAAACTATGATTTAGTTCCACCCCCTTCCCCCAATCTGCCTCTACCCGTGGTTAGAGCTCCCCATTTTCTACGTGGCTCTCAACCAATCAGATTGCCCATTCACTGCTATAGTAACCATGGAGCCCACTGAGGGGCTCACCAATGTCACCATGGAAACTGCATCTGTTTACAACAGAGCTGAGTGTGAACAAGACAAGGGAGAGCCGTATAGATACTTATGGGGAAAATAAGACCAAGATTGAGCCGCTCTCTAATTCAACCTTGTTGGTGGAAGCACGACACTTACCTGCAAACAATATCTGCGTCAGGCCATTTTCATGCAGGTTTTTACTGCCGGCCACTAAACCATCAAAATCAAGCCACGCTGTTTGAAAGCTGACCTGATGATAAGCGTAGCAGATGGCTGTTCCACCAGGATTTATCAGGATTTTTATTTGACTGTTAATCACAGTTGGTTAGCAAAATTTTATCACCCACTTTCACCTTAGATGGAGCCGTCAGCGTGTTGCTGCAGACAGTGTAGCTGACTGAAACAACAAATGCTCGCTTTACTGTGTCCTAAACGGCAAACAAGGCCATGGAAAATAACCACATTAAAAAATATGCAAGAGTTTAGGTCGAAGATTTACTTGGCAGTGAATGGGACACTTAACCAATAGCATCACAGCATTTTATTAACGATAACAGGGCCACTTAGCCACAGATATAACTTTGCCAACAAGTCATGCCGTCCATAAGACCACATTGGTCTGTTCCAACCCCACAATACGACCCACAGGAGTGTTTCTGGAGCCAACTATTACCTGGCTAGCTAATGAGCTAACTAGCGAGCTAGCCACTAAAAATTTTTGGTTAAGGTTAAGCAAAGGTTTGTCATAATGGTTAAGGTTAGGAAAAGGTCAGGATGAACCCTCCAGTCACCTTGAAAATTTGCTTACATTTTTTATCAGTTGGGGTCAATTTGAAGTTAGTCATTTAAACCTCCAGAAAATAAAAATTGTTACCCAAGTTTACATCAAAGTTCTTGTTGGAACTATGTTTTTCCCCCCTTGAATGTCACATTAACTATCAGCGGTTCTCACGGTGTTACAGGTGTGGTTATATTGGATCAGGGCCCTAAAGCAGAGGGAGGAATTTTGAAGATCATAAATGGCATGCTATAGTTCCTCTGTGTCCAAAAGAACTAAAACATATATGTGTAAAATGATGATATTTCTGTAATATGTTCTGTAATTTTTTGTTCACCCACTTGCCCCCATTAAATTAGGCTAAGTCATTAAATATGAGACAAAATGTTAATCATGTATTTAGCGATGTTAAACACTGAATGGGCTCAGATTGACCCCAGAGATAATAGGGGGGGTTAATACTACACCACAGTGTTGTTATTCAGAAGTCGCTTAACTTTGAAACATAACTATAGGTCATGATAAGCTGCTGTGCAAATGACCTGTGTGTTCGTGTTTTGCCGGAGGACATTCTCCATCTGTGGGAGGTTTTGAACTCTATCAAGGTTCACTTAAACTGATTTCTGGGAATGAAAGAGGAGCTGACAAAAGGAGAAAGGAGGGGTCACATCCAAACCAAAACTGTGTAATAGTGAGATAAAGAATTCTGCGCATTTTGACATCTTCACTAATAACACACTGCAAACAGACACATGGTGCATGCACAACATCTGGCTCACTTCAAGTGCAAAGGGCCATGAAACAGTAACTTTACATGTCACTGTGCTCCCTTTCAACATGTAATCACCATGTGTATTCAGGCTATAGACGCACAGTGCAGTTGTTGAGAAGATATAGTGGTGAGCCTGCAGTGGTACGCTGGTCCAGGGTACCAGGCAGACTGAAAGAATGAGCTAAATTAAATAAAGAATGAGCATTATACAACAGGCTGAGACTGAAATGTGGTGTGAAAATAGACAGAGAGGGAGGCTTTTTTTAAAGGTGTAGTGTCAAGAAGATCACAGGAAGATGAATGTTTTTCTAAGCTTTTGAAAAAAAAAACAAAAAACGAATGCCGCATGAAAACAATTTTCAACATATGCATTGTTTTTCAGATTATTGCATTCGACGAGCTTCGCACAGACTTCAAAAACCCCATTGATCAGAGCAATCCCACCAGAGCGGTAAGACCCCTGTTGTTTGACTGAGACTTGAACTCTTTCAGGATTGATCAAACTCCCTGCTCACACAGAGAAATTCCCTTCCCTTTAATTTTGAGGAGCAGCAGCCAATGAGCGGCACCGACACGCCATGAGCAAATTGACACTTTCATTCCAAAACACTGCAGATCCATTTCGGGGCGGGGTGTGTGTTCCAACCCAACAATTCATCAGTCAGTATTTCAATTTCACAGTCGATTCTATACTCAAAAAGAGATTAATTTAACAGGCAAATGTCTTAAAATGAATCATGATTTAATTTGACAGGCCGTGTGCTTTACTGCCATGCCAGCAATAAGCATCAATTATATGATTTTAGAGCCAAACTTTTTAAACGATTTATTCAACTCGATGTATCCATTACAATAAAAATAATGGCACTTCTTGCTAACAACCCTTCCAGAGGCATACTTACCATGGTTGCAACAATGGCACATCGACATTGCTTGCTCTGAATATTAATTTGTAAGTGGGTTCATGCAAATCAACCCTCCAGCAAGTTGTCTGCGTGATTGTCTCAATCAGTTAAATGGATGGATGCAAATGAAGCTGCTGTTTACACAAGTGCATTGTTTGCCATCTCAATAACAACAGTAGAGAAATCATGATAAGCATACTTATTTCACAAGAGTGTCTTAACCCGCTGAACTTAGTTAAAGTCATAGCAGCAAAGCACAACAGGTTCTAGGAAGAATAATTATTTTACTGTCCTGAAAGAGTAAAGTGCTGTTATTTAATCATCCAAAAATGTGCAAGTGATGCCATGCCTCTCCTGTACAGTTTTCCCAAGTGTGTTTAGAAATGGAAATGAACAAGAAACTAACATAACTGTTTCTTGTTTTTGTTTTTGTTTTTTGTCCAAAGTTAACTAATATGTATAAACTGATTGCAAGGAAGTAGCAGTGGAGAGAATTTTGTCTTTTTCCAAGCCTGCTAAACTTGCAGCTCTCAATTAAACCTGCATCTGAGCAGAAAAGTGAGAATCATGAGGAGTGGGAGAGAAAACTGAGAAAACAGACTGTGGCACTGTGAAGGACTGTGGAGTGTGGAGGGATGCCAGTTACATTTATTAGGGGCGAGCTCTAATCCGCTGCCATCGCCCTGAAACCTAAACCAGCGCTGGGAAGGGGCGGGCTGGGGGCAAACATGTTCAGAAACAACGCCGCTCAGACATGCTCGGTCAGGATGCAACGCCAGCCTTGCCCAAGGTTGATAAACTTGGCAGCACAGACAAGTACAGAAGGACATGGCAGCAGCATCTGAAAACAAACACACAGCGATTAATTCTGATGCTGAGAAAGAACACCGGGTGTTTGCACAATTGCCTTTGTCTTCAGGAGGAAAAAAAGAGGAAAAGATTTCTCCTCCATTTTTTAACAGCAAACTCAGAGACACAGCTTATTTTATTCGAGACTTGCAAGGATATTCATTTATTGCCCCGTGGATGCTATTAGGCATGCTTTTCTAATGCTTATTATAGGGATTAACAAATATGTTGGCAGACTATTAGCATTAAAAATCAATATTGATATCAGTCCAATATTATTTTCATTTCTGACATTTTTGGCTGACAGTGATAGTGGCACTTGTGAGACCTTGTTTTCTGGGATTGTGTCACTTATCACAACTGTAAAGTCAGCAACAGAGTAAAACCAAGACGGTCTTTTGTTTAAAAAAAGACTTGATGATCTGAAGACAGGCCTGTTTGAGAAGCGTGACCTTGTAATTTGTGTTAGAAATCTTACACGGTAAATGAAAAATGCAAATGACAGACCCATTTTTAGATCCTCGGCTAAGGACAAGAAAACATTTATTTGGGAAAAAAGTAAATGGAGGAAACTTTGGGAAGGGCGGGTAGCATAAACAAAATGCACATAATGCACTCCAACAAGTTTGTAGCCTTGAGGCTCCTCGGTGCGGTGATGGGATAAAAAAAAAACAAAAAAACACTGCATCATAACCTTCACCTGTCAGTCGTTCTCCTCTGTTGTTGCTGCCATTTTTTTCATGTCTTTCCTACGTCATACTTTTTGACAAGACTTCCAACAGCACAAAATTTGCTGGGGGTGTCGCTCTTAGTGCCACCACTCAATCTGACAACCTTGGAGTGCCGAGCATGTGGGCGCACAAAATCAGCATCTCACCCCATCTAAGCTGTGATTGGTGGCTTGACAAAAGGGACTCAAGTGCTCTGTCTAGAGGTGGCAGCATAATTTCTCTCATTATGAAATAAATTAGAAAGGGCTGATATAAACCCGGAGGACACCATTCTTTAGGTTTCTTTTATTTGAAGGGTTCTTTTATTTAGTGGCCATAGAAAAACTTTCAAACCACTGAACTTGCACCTTCTTCGATACGGGGGGGAAAAACTGCATTTACATGTTCACAATGGCACAAATTATTTGATTTTTTTTTTACTGAATAACAAAATTTCTTTGTTGAATCTGTTTTTGTTGGAGTTGATTGGATATTTCAACGGCATAAACCTCATCTGTGCTCTATTGTTTGTTTTTGGTAAATGTCTTTTGCCTCTGATGAATCTTTGTTCACGGCGAAATGGAACAATAAAAACTGAATTGGACCGACACAACCTGGCACAGTTTGGGGAGGCTATAGGGAACGGGAGTTGTGAGCATATCTGGGCCAATAAATATAAAATATAAAATTAAAACCATTGTACTTGAGCTGGTACTGTGTACACAGAAGGGCTGCTGAGATTTGAAACCCCACAGCGTCTTGGGAGAATGTGGTGCAGAAAGTATACAAGAGAATTTAGCATAGACCAAAGCTGCAGCCGAGGATAAACAGCGAGGGTGGAAAGCCAATATCTGCTGTGGATTTAGGGCAACATCCGCTTTCAGGTCACTAAGGAAGGTTGGAATTTGCGGCCACAGCTTCAGAAGCTCTCAGAAATGCAGCTGGTGGCTCTGGCCGAAGGGAAATGGCATCAGAGGAGGCCTGAATTGTGGAAACTCATCCTGTAACTACGAAAGATGTCTCAATATCTCATAAAGTCGACACATCTCTCCAGTTGAGGTACACACAACACTGCCAGGCCAGCAGCGTGGCTTGCAGCAGGATGATACAAGGCAAGGGTCGCGTATATGAAGCACATCCTGCTCATCTGCTGGACGTCACTCGCACAAAATAAATTATTCAGGGAAGAAAAATAACAATGGCAATGGCAGTGTCCATTACCACTGACCATTGCTGCTGCTGTTCTCTTGCTCTCTTGTCGCAGTGATGGAAACAAGTTACTCTAAAGTGCATGAAACAGGAGTGTATCTATGTTCCCAGGGCTGTATTCCCTTCATGTCATTTTTTTTTCATGCACTGTTTTCAAAATCTATTTCTAATTTTATCTACTCAACATGTACTATCACATTATGATTTTTTTGTGATACATCTTTTATTGTGCAGATATCACAATAACATTTTTAACTTGCAGTTAAGTAACTTAAAAAATAAATTAATATGGCATAGTTGAAATGATGAGATGAGCATAGAAAGACAGACAAAAAAGAAATTAAAAAGAGAGAAAGAAAACGCTTTGGGAAAAAACAGATTATGAATTTTGGTTAATATACTAGGGAACATGAACATTATTCTTTATATGCTGAGGGAACATAGGATTGTCTATTTTGCTCAAGCTCAGTGTTATGCATGTGGCTAATGATGCTAGTAATGCCAGCTTTGGTAATGTCAATGTACATTTTCATGAATATGATCATTAACACCATTTCAGATATTTACTGAGCGTACACAATTAGATTATGCATTTCTTCTACTGTCACTCAACAGAGGTATGGAAAATATTTGTGTAGAGGGAAACTAGGATTGTGGGATCATAGGGTGGCCCTTGATGAAATGCAGCAAATGATGACATGCAGCCTGCTAACTTTAAGATCACCATATCAGGCCAAGACCAGAATAGGCCAAAAAAACAGAGAGAAGCTCACGATATATGGTTTTAATTTGTTAAAACAGAAAATGTAGTCTCCTCACATGGCTAACAAGAGACCTCAAAACACCATGGCTCACAACAACAGGCCTGAGCAAACATCACCTTCCTTAACACCTGAAATGTAGCTTTAATTTATTTATTTAGTTGGTTGGTCCAACATGAATAAGTAAAATGCCACTCAAAAGCTTAAGTGTGTTCTAAAAATCGATTTTTCAGTCCTGCTCTGGCCCCTCTGTGCACCTTTGGTAATCGACTTTCATGCTTAATGATAACAGTTATAGTTTGTTGTATAAAAAGCAGCTAAATAGCCACAAAAATGTTGATTTGAATGAAAAGGGGGGAAAAAAAGTCTTTCTTTCTGTTCTAGTTACAGCATCTGTCTGGGTTCTAGTTTCTGTATTTTGTGAATGCATAAACATCACTGGAAGTCGGTCATTAACGTGGAATTTATTTATTAATGATGGGAGATGCCTGTAAAAACTGATGCAGACATAATCGGGCTTTCTATTCACTTCACAGAGGGAAAGAATTCTCAATATTGAAAGAATCTGCAACCTGCTGCGGAGGGTGAGTAATACTTGTTTTTCACCTGGTGGTGGATGATGAGTAACAGAGGGACATCAGAAAAACCTTGAGCATTTGTTTCTGTGACTGTTATGAAAATCACATGTACCATCACCATTATCCAGCATCACTGCTCTGAGGCTGCACAGCAGACCCAGAATACTTTCTATCGTCCTGTATTTGGATGAGCTTCCTCCATGTCCGAAGGCTCAGTGATGTCCTGAGTCGTAAACTTTACCTACAGACGGTTCAGAGGCTGTATTAGGACATCTTCGATATAGCTGCAGTAACATCTGGGAAACAACAATACAGCTACTTTAACCCTCCTATTATGTTTGGGGTCAATTTGACCCCAGCCAATGTTTAACGTCTCTAAATGAATGATTAACATCATTTTTTTGGCTTCATATTTAATGAGTGTTCCTAATGTAATGGGCACTACCAGGTAAACATGAAACTGACATGATGATATGGTTTCAATGTCCTGTTCACACTTTGTAACGCATTGGTTATAAATAACAAAAATCTGTACTTAGAAATAACATAAAGCCATTAAAACACCAAAAATTAATATTTCTTTCCAATTTCAGATCAATCAGTGAGATTTTATGGTCATTTGCATATTTTTCCATTGTCGCATAATAGGAATACTGGATGTATAAGTGGGGGTG
>OMLB01061578.1:0-10586 GCA_900302555.1 Myripristis jacobus
CAACAGTCTATGTCTGCCACCATCACCCCGGCCTGCCTGAACTGCTGCGCCCAGAGCTCCAGGACTTTCCCTCAGATCCAACAGAGACTCCTGAGCCTCAAGTCCAGCTTCAGCTCCAGGCTGGAGAGCCAGAGCCACAGCAGCAGCGGTGCGGCTCCCAGCCGAGCGCAGCCGGGGCCACAAGCTGCCAACACTGGCATGTGGAGGCCCTGGTAGATTTCCAAGTCTCCGAGTCACCCGACAAACCGCTGTAAAGTGCATGATATGTAGGCGACATATTGAGATAGCATCACTTGTAAATATACATAGTGATTTACTGTCTTGTTTTTGTTGATGAAAAGCAAAATTTCATCGTTAAATCAACTTAGCTGAGTATTGTATACTTAATTTTGCGCACGAGTCTGTTGTCCTGAATAAGCTGACAAGTCTAGACAGTCGTATTTTTTGAAATCTGCATGTATGTAATTTTGTTATATATTTAGTCCTCAAGGAGGACTAAGTGATTAAGGGCCATTGAAAACGCCCTGTAAGACCCAACGGGTCATTTATACGTATGAATTTGCGCTATAGACTTCAGTATTCTGGGTCTGTGCAGATGAACTTGTAGACATTATATGTTACTACTAAGTATCTCTATCGGGATGTGTGTTCATTTTTGCTATTCACAGCAAATGTTGTATATTTATTGTATAAAACAAATAAAACTGCCATTTTATGGTAAATCCTTCCTGTGTTTTTTCCCTACATTTTGCATAAATCTTCATTTGTGTAATTATTTATTGGCACAATGACGCACGTGCGTCATTGAGCAGGTTGAAGGCGGTCAAGGCGCAACCACAAAAGGTCACTCAATAAACATATATGCCATATTACCATATATGGACTCATTTTTCTGTTAGAAGTCTGGATGGCACATCTGTCGTTATTGCTTGTGCATTATGTTATAAACAGTGTGGTGTGTGGCAGACCGTTGGACTGAAGGAAGTTGTGGTCAAGCGCGCCCCCTGCTGGCAGCTTATAAAACTGGCTCTGCTCAGATGAATTAAACCCAGCTGTAGTCTCTGCTGCCCTCCTACGATCGTTGTTCCAAAAATTTACATGACAATGCTTTCTGTTTTACTGGCCTGTGATGTATTTTCCCAACATTTAGCGTTTTAAAAATTATTACTCATGAAAAGCTGATGATTTTACTACACTTCCTTCCTCCTATAGTGACTTGAAGACACGTGAAAGGTATTGAGACCACTTTCGTTAAAAAAAAACAAAAAAACATACACATGCAACTTCCTATGTGCACATGTCTTCAATTTGAGGAAAAAACGCTACTCCCACCAATGAGTCATCGCATTTCTCAAGGAGAGTTTGCTCACAACAGGCGTGTGACACCAGAGGAGTCCACCGGCTCTCCTCACATTGCACAGGAATCTCACCGCCAGTCGCCAGACGAGACCAGCAAACCGTGAGCTCGCGTCATCATGTCGGTACCTGAAGCGCAAGAGGCAGCATCCTCCATTCAGTTATGCAGGTAGGCTCCTCAGCTCTGTGTGCGT
Organism: Myripristis jacobus; assembly: GCA_900302555.1. Taxonomy (NCBI): domain Eukaryota; kingdom Metazoa; phylum Chordata; class Actinopteri; order Holocentriformes; family Holocentridae; genus Myripristis; species Myripristis jacobus. Next base: position 1,551 of record OMLB01061578.1, read on the forward strand.
ATTAAATGTGAAAGTAAGGCTTAACCTGCGTGGCGCTGGCATGATATTGAATCATAATCGACGAGATGAGCGCAGCTACCGGCTTGGCTGCGTGGTCATCTCTCATAGGACAGCCCAGATAATCCCGCGTCCGTATGTCGGTGCAAGGGCTGCACATTGCTCGGTCTGCCGTGACACATCGGCTATATCCTGCCGGTGGCCAACAAATCCTAAGTATTCAGGCATTTGAATGAGATTTTCACGTTATTGAAATGGCCGCGGGAGGTGCAGACCGGCCGTGTCGCATGTGATGACCTCAACGATGCAAGCGCCGCTAGAAGATGCGTGGAAACTACCAAGGACAGACAAAGGTCGTTATCTGGATCATTCTGATGAAACTCCACCAAAAGTTTTTCATTTTTGGTCAAAATCAACAATCGGCTGCGGGTTAGGATGACTGGCCTCCTGTGTGCACAGTTTGCATGGACTGTATGGCGGTTAATTCATTCACCGGCTGTGTTTTAGACGTTTTCCGGGTGTGTTGTCCTGTCAGGAATAAGGGCCGGTTGAAGGGTTTTGCAACAGTCGATTGTGTGTCACAGGCCTTTTGTCATTTTATGACTGTGGTCTATAAAATGCCTTTGCGACTCCCAGCAGCATGAAGGGCTGGTTGTGTTTCTGTCTGCTCATCGAGGGGTGGAGCCAGGCAGCTCTGTCACAGGCGTCCTGCGCTGAGCTGCCTGCTCCGTTGTATAGACAACACCAAAGATGACAATTCACATCCATTAAAACGGGTCTCTTCACTCTTGTCCTCATGTGGCCGTGAAACTTGTGGAAAACCTTTGCCTCCATTTTTGTCTTCCTTGTGTTAAAAGCAGTCAGTTTGTCCAAAGCTTGTCAAAGACTGGAATGGAAACGTTATAAATGTCTTAAAACGATGTCCAGTTTTGTCAAAGTTACACGTTCTGGAGATCCACTTTGCAAATGCATTGTGGCCCTCCCATACTGATGCTGCGTAAAGCTCAAGCTCTGGTACCCTGCCAGTCCCGTTGGTGGGTTCGTCATTACAAATGAACTCTGCATGGCCGAAGTTTGTTCAAACCCACAGAACTTTATATGAAACTGTATATGAAATTCGAGGTGAGATCTCAAAGTTTCCCAAAAATACGTCCTGCTGAATCAGGGAAATGTGTATAAAATGATAACACTTAGATCTATATATTATCTATTGATGTAAGGAGTCAGCCAGTGGCATCTTAGGTTTGAATATTTATCTCACTCTAGGTGTGATACAGCTTCAGTTGCAGAATATGTATGTGACACTGATGAACAGCATAGACATGTTTTTTTTGTTTTTGGTAAATTGGAAGCCTCTTAAGGGAAAAATTAAAGAATGATCAGAGTTTAAGGGGTACATTTAATGATAGAAGATAGGCCTATTTTTCACCTTGAAGTTTTTTTTTTTTCCAAGTTCAGGTTTATTTGGAGCACTTACAGATCCACAGTTAATACAAAACCAAATGACACACCCTGAGCAGAACTGTCTTTTCTTTTCTTAAATCATATTTTTGTTTTGGATTAAAAACATGTTAATGAATGGTGTATTTATATCTTCAATAGGTGGAGCCATCAATGGCACGATCAGAGCACTTAACAGACCCACAGTTTATAGAAAACAATAACACACCCTGACCTGAACCTTCTTTTCTTTTCTCTTCTTTTCTTTTGGTCTTGGGAGAGGATATTTATATCTTCAGTAGGTGGAAAAATAAGTGGCACTATCACTTGAAAAGGACTGCACCAAACACAAGCTGTCTGGTCAACTTGAACAGTCTAAAGCCTTTTGTCACCCGTTGGCCTCAGTGGTGGCACACTGACATGGAAAGACGTTAATGGGAGACAGTTTACCTCGAAAGCAGTGAAATGATATACTGCCCTTAAGTGCTCATTAAAAGCTCCTGTTTCCAAGATTCAGCTTGTTGCACATTTAAACCGTCTTGGTAATGAAATGGACCCCATCACAAGAAAGTTTGTATTTTTTTCAGTGGCTGATGTTTTACTGTTCCCCACCCCCTGAGTGTATGACCACGAGGCTGATGAGATGCAGCTTGGTGAAAACTGTAAGGCCTCTTTTCCTTTACACGGTCCACCTGCTTTTATTTTTTAAAAGGGAACCGCAGATGAAAATGAGGTTCGGTCAAAGAAGGATGTTTAAGCATTGAGACAAACAAAACCTGGACGAGGTGGTGATGTTTTGTGGAGTGTGTTTAGGCTCCATGTTGTGTGCCATTGCACTGCGATGCCAGTAGGTGGAGAGGAAGGTCTTACTGTAGTGAACTCAACACTTGATGCCTCAGTGGATATGATTTCATTAAGGTAACAGGTCTGCCATTGTGCACTCCTGCTCAGGAATTTGTGTGTGTGTGTGTGTGGTTCTGTGTGTGTGTGTGTGTGTATCTGGATTGCATGTGAATGTGGTGCACGCCTCTGTGATGCAGCTCGAAAGTTGGAGAGGTTTTTGTGAAGCAAAGTTCATTTATGGAAATGTGGAAATCCAGGTCTTGGAAGTGAATGACCAACACGCCACTCATCTCAGGAAAAATTCACCCCTGCATACTCCTGTGGTTTTAAATATCAGCAGTTTAATGCTCAATTTCAATGTTATTTAAAAATGATTTATGTCAATATATTTTTTTGATGTACCTACTTTCCTTTAATCTGCTTTACCTACTTCAGATCATGATTTCCTACATTTCCCAGAATGACTTTCAGCAGCCCCACACAAAAAGGGGTGTGAACTTGTTGCCTGCTAGTAGAGAAAAGTTGTGCTGCACTGCCCTCCAAAGGTTAAACTTCCAGGCCCGTTCCACCTCAGGCCGCACCTAACCAGTGATGTCACGGTGACGTTTTTTCATCTGGTGACCTCACTCGCAAGGTCTTCGCTGTGAAATCTGTGATCGGGTGCGGTCAGAGGTCTAACCACAGAAGTGTTTCCGTTGATTATTGCAAGCTGCCGCAGCACATGTCCTCTCGCTTCTCAAGCTAGTGTGACACTTAACAGCCCCACTGATGTGCATTGTCACCATAGCAACTAACACTGCCATTTTATTTTGTTCTGGTCAAATGACCCCGGCAAATAGTTAAATGACCGACTTCATTCAAGTTTTGAAAATGTTAATATATAGGGGACAGTGCATAGGGACCATAGCCCTAAAATGACCCAAATCAGTGAACAGTTTGGCTCCCTGTAACAATGAGATCATTCAGTCTTCCTAATGTACCACAATGTAAAGTTAGCTTCAGTTCATGGTAGACCTCATGTACAAATGTAATGTCAGTGGAACGGATTTGTAAACCGTGCCCTCAGGCTTTGAGGGCAAATCCATGGGCATGAATTAATGAATCCAAAAGCACGGTTTGTAATCTGTGTGCATCGATTTCTAAACCGAGAGTACTTTGTTTTTTCTCTGCTGACCTCATGGAGCTCTGTACATGAACACTATTAACTGAAAATTTGGCCTGATGATGGCGCTAGAGGTCATGGGGTCACCATTGGCCTGATGATGGCGCTAGAGGTCATGGGTTCACCATCGTCAGTCAGTATCACAGAGCTGCAACCACATCTACAGTTTTAGACCAGTGCTTTTAAACTGATAAGAGAGGATTACAAGTAGGCGTGGCTTTGCTCGGGTTAAGATTAAGGTCAGCAGGGTTTGCACAGGTGCTGGAAATCCTTGAAAACACTTGAAATATAATTTGGCGTTTTCAAGGTTTGGATTTTGATTAAGTTCTTGAAACTTCTTGAAATTGTGAACTTAGTTGTGTTTTCCTTTTAATTGGAAGCAGATGGAAACATTTGCCTGCTGCAGCTCTGTCTAAAACTGCTGATCTGAAACAGCGGTGGTCCTGCACCTGCATGTATTTCAGAGGTATGTTTGCGTCACCCTCACTGACCATGCATTCTGGTCAACGCCATTGGAGCTGGGCTGGAAATATTTCAACATGACATCATATTGTTTGTGTTTGTCCAGTTATCCTCAGGAATAAGAACAAGAAATGTGCTGTAAATCACCAACAGCTGTTTTCCGAACAGTGGTGAAGGTGTTTCAAGGTGGGTTATTCCTTTAACCCACTCTCACGCCACATCACTCTAATATTTCAATCCATCCTCACCAGAGACTCTGCTCAGCTTCCTCTGCTGTCACGACGACTGCAGCTCCCTCACAGCCAGCTTCCCCGAAACACTTTGATGCAAATGTTTGATGAATACCTGTCTCACCTGGAAATGTACTGAGACTGTACACTTTGGTCCTGCCTTCTGAGGCAAGACTCCTCTCCAGTCACTGTGCTCACACTTTCCACCGTAATGCCGGTTAACCGTCTGGACCACAATGACGATGCAACAGATTTTTCTTAAACAAATCAAGCCTTCTCTCCACTACTTTTTCCCACGCAGGTAAAAGCAGGGCACTTTGTGTACCAGAGTTGTGTTTTGCGCTGCTTTGCTACTTTGGTTATTTCGTCTAGGTGGGTTAATGATGTATTAGTGGCAAAAAAAGAAAAGCAAATCATTGGGAGATAGTTATGTTGCAATAAATGTTAGCAGTGGCTTTTGGGAAGGAATTTTAGTCGGAGTTTTAAGCCGCCGCTCTGTGTCAGTGGCAAAGGTTTTTAAGGACATGCAAAAGATGTTTAGCCTTAACGGACCATGGCAGTGATTTTGAATGTGTGGCCTATTTTCGACAGTTTCCCGACATTTACCATTTTACATTTTGCAACTTTTGCAAATCATGCGGGCATACTAAAGATTTTGCAACAAATAATTGAAACCCCTCGATTTTCAAATTTGAATTTCTGATTGAAAACACCCACCCTATAATGTTCTGCTTCTGTAGCTGACGATATAGTCACCAGCCATAAACCACACGGATAAGTCAATGTCTAGATTCCCGCGGGACTATTTTCTGGAAATGTAAGAAATGCAAGTGGTATGAAAAAGTACATTCTAATTCATGATAAGTATTATTATTATTATATTTCTAACTCCGTGTACATGGCACCGTGCCAGATGTGTCACTCTCCTTCTCCGTCAGCTGTGGTGTCTTCCACAGAAGCCTCAGTGTGATGATGATGACAGTGTTGACTGACGTCTGTCTAAACTGCAGCTGTGAGCGCGCTGAGATCCAGTTAGGCCAGTCGCAGCACTGGAGGCGGGGTCAGTGTTGTCACTGTGCGATGTCACTCAGGACCAAAATCTCAGAGGATGTTGATGTTGTGAACATTACGGAGGACGAGTGGTTGAGAGAGTTGAGAAAGAGTCGGTCAGCCAGAGTGGGAAGATGCTTTGTTTTAGGCCTGAGATGGTGGCGCAGAAAAGCCAAAAGAGACTAATTCGGAAGCTCACCAGAGTTGGCAAGGGTGCAGAGGAGGCTCAGCAGGATGGCGTATATCAGCTCAGCAGGTAGTGAATCTCTGAGACACACACACACACACACACACACACACTTTCTGTATTTCTGCCTGTCTGTCTATCTCTCTCTCTCTCTTTGCACTCATCATTACAGTGATGCTGAAAGCACGCTCTCTCTGTCTCTTCCTCTCTCTCTCTCTCTCTCTCACACACACACACACACACACACACACACACACAAAGTCATCCAGACCTTAACACATGTACACAGATACACTGAGTGTCTTTCACTACATAGACACAATGGCGTTGGTGTCTTTTAAAGATCTTTGTCAAGTCTTGACGTTTTTTTCTGCCACTGTTGTATCTTCGCAAGGTGTCGCAATAGCAAAGTTCCCTACGTAATTATAAACCTGTGACTCAATCTGTATTTGAAGGAAGTGCGTCTGTAGTGGGTAAACATCTCTAATCATTTCAAACTGGCCTGCGGCTGCTATTGTCAGACAGTTAAACACTGCTGTAAAAATAACACAAAACGTTTAAGATGGCCTTTTACAAAATCTGTGTATACTTGAGAAAGTCCATATGCAACTTCCGGTAAGTCAAGACTGCTAATCTTCTCAAAATGTGGATTTTCCTACTTTTATTGCACACATGGAAACGGCTGAGGCATTTAACCACATGTGTTGAAATTACTCACTGGTTAGTCATACTGCGGTTCATGCAAATGCTCCTAATTGTTTTTGTTTTATGTGCACTGGAGGAAGTGCACATAACAGAATAAGTTTTAACTGGCAAAACTAGTTTAACGCCCTCACTGTGATATCAGACTGTGATCATGATTTTTAGTAGATTTAGATGGGATGGTGAGGCTAAACAGGAAATACATGACATCAAGGTACACATTCCTCTCGAGTTTGTCGATTGTCACTGAAATGACATGCTTTTATATCACAGACATCTACAAACCCATCACAGTATACACTAAAATAGCAGGAAGTGAAAGCCTTTTTTTGTGTTTTGCTTGCTGGCAGCACTTTACTAGGTTTGCTGTACCCTTTAAGTATTTACATGGAATATATAGAGATGCTGCAGTTCTGAATTTTTTTTTTAAGTCCTCACTTGGGACAGGAATCCTAGATTTCAGACGTTTCCTTGCTGCTTTCTATTTAGAAAATGTCACATAAACACCATTCAGTTCTCTAATGTGACTCACCACTTTGCTGCCTGTATGTACTTGACAAAGTCCACTCACTGGTGTCCACTCACCCGTGTGTGTCTCAGTGAAGATGGGAGCTAAAGTGCTGGGGCAGTTCCTGTTCCTGGTAACCCAAAAGCAGCTCTGTTCTGCTACCACACACACACACGACTACTCCCAAAAGAGCCCGCAGGATCCAAGCTCAATGCTAATGCCAACTAATCCTGTGTTTACTTCAGGATCATGCGCCCAGATGATGCCAACATTGTGGGCAACGTCCACGGGGGCACCATCCTGAAGATGATCGAGGAGGCTGGATGCATCATTGGCACGCGGCACTGCAACACACAGAACGAGGTGAGACGGCGACTTCGTTCATACGTCACCATAAAATGACAGGAAAAAGAACAAAGGGTTTCTCTCTTGAAGCTTTTGTTGATCATTTGTAGGCTGTAAATATCTATAGCAGTACATTTGTCCAATCACTGGAGAAATAAGTGTGGTTTAATTGCTCCTCGCCAGTCTGTGACGTGAACACATGTGTTTTCTACCAGCTGTCAAATGGATAAAAACCTTAAGCAGCATTTTTCTTCATTATGTACTGCAAACTGTCAGTAGAATTTCAAAATTTCCCAACTTTAGCGCCCCCTTGAGTCCATCAGTAGTAGCACTTTATGACAGCTATTGCACAGATATACTGGGCTTAATATTCTGTACATAGGAACTTTAAATATAGTGTGAATGGTTTGTGTGAACTTTAAAGTTGCAAAAATGGGGCAATAAATTGTGTGCAGCCACCTCTTTCAGAAATGTAAATCACCCTTTGGAGCAGTGGTTGTTGACCTGCTTGGCCATCATCATCAAGAGGAAACATACAAAGGCTATTTCAGGCATGCAAAAGTATTATCATGTCAGTTTAATAGTTTTTTCTATGTTTTCATTGTGAATATTTTATCATTTACAACCTCTAGCCTTCATCAGATAATACATCAAATGAAATACCTGAAAAACAAAGATCATTCTTTGACTGAAGTGTTTATCACCGTGCCGTTGAGCCATTTTAAGGCACTGCTTTTTAGAGCACCATCATCTAAAAAATGCAGTTAGATTTATCTCACTTCAGGTTGTAATCTTCCAGATATGAACAAACATGACAAACATGAGGTAGTTTACCCAGTTTAGCCAAGGAAGTGCCAGTAAACAGCATTTGAAGGTCATATATTCAACCTGCATAACTGCAAGGGAATATAATTTACATTCAGCACTGCCTCACCCACATTTCCTTGATTGCTGTACCTTTCACCTAATGCCCGGACTCACCTCAGTGTTCACCTTTGGCCTGGTTTTGATTTGAATGCTGCTCATGCCAGCTCAGATACTTTGATCCTATCAGCTGATGGCAGACTTGTTTGTCACATTTCACAGTCTGTCGTTGCAGCGATAGCACCAACACGTTACGCACAGCGACGCATGCAAACAGTCCGTCTCACAAAGAGAAAACTCACATGAACTTTTACAGCTACGGTTTAGAATAAGGATAAATATTCTGAGAGGTCGTGCTGTCAACAGAAGACCATGTTCGTTTTGTTCTGTTGCTTATATGACAGTTGTGAGGAAAGTCAATGATTTGTCTTTTTCTATGGTTACATTCATTTTTTCTGTCAAAAACAAAAAAAAGAGACAAGAATAAAGACCTGAGGTTAAGGACAGATCGCTGTGTCATGTGTCTCTTGAGGTCGTACATAAGGTTCCTGGTCTCCCTTCCCATCTCGTCTCACTGATAACACGACGCATATTTTCTGCAAGATGACTGCTGTTATCTTTGGAGACATCTGGTTACCTTTAAAACCGGTTTGATTTGAGTCGTCCTGTTTTGCAAATGGACCTGCTGGCGGTCCCACACACATCTTGAGTCTTCCCTGCCGTGGGGAATGCGATGAGAGGTTCTTTGACCTGAGAATGCCTTCCTCCTTGGCTCTTGACCTGGCATTTCTTCCGTGGTCACAGGAATATCTTGTTAAATCTGGTGTGAATGTGTAGAGGCGGGCTACAGCTGACAAATAACTCTGTGACTTCTCCGCGTTTTCATGCAAACATTGTGTGTGTTGGTCCAGCGTTTCTGTAATTATTTGCCCGATCAGTGCTCCAGTGTTGGTGCTGCTTTATTAAAAATAGACATTCTTTACGTTATTCATATTACAGTGTGTCTGTGGCTATGAAAGGTTGCTCAGCTCTACCTTTTCCCCCCCAACGCTTGTCTCCAGGACCGCTGTGTGGCCGCGCTGGTTCGGGTGGAGAAGACAGAGTTCCTGTACCCCATGTTCATCGGCGAGGTCGCCCATGTCAGCGCCGACATCACGTATGCCTCCAAGCATTCGGTTGAGGTGCAGGTCAAAGTCGTGGCGGAGAACATACTGACAGGTAGCTGCATGCAAAACGTACCTCATCA
>OMLB01061579.1:0-22618 GCA_900302555.1 Myripristis jacobus
CATAGATAATAAATAAATAATAAAAAAATAATAATAATAAATTCCAATCCTCCCTCTCCACCCTAAACACCCCATTTTTCCTGTTTCACTTTGTCGAATGTTCATGTGTATGTAGGTGTATATGCATGCATGTATGTGTGTATTTTTTTCGTTTTATTTTTTATTATTTGTGAATTGAACATGTGTTTAAAGTATAAAAATATGCAACCAGCCGCTCTGAAAAATACAGTTGTATGGAAGATGATGAAAGACACGTTGCATTAAAGTAACAAAAAATAATATATACTATCTAAATGCTGCATCCCACGTGGGACCACATGACACACAGTTATAACACATTTGACACAGACTCCCAGGTCACTTGGCGTAATAATACAAACTTGAAAGACTAATTACTTAAACAGTATATATTTTCTTAATGATTATGCCTTATGTTTTAAATACTCTGCAAAGACAAATGTTCCCTTCTCAAATCATTTTTCAATTACTTCAGTCTTCCACTGAGAAATAATCAAGATCTTCCTCTTATTCTCGCTAGACAAACACTTCCTCAAATCATAATACGAAACGAACGCACTTCCTTTTCAATTTCATCTACTTCATATAAGCCAATCTATTTCCTCAGTACAAAAATATCAATCAGTTTCCACGTGTAAAGGCACATTCCACGCCCGACATGGGCACAAAGACATCTTTTCCTCGTGGGCAGACTGAATTCCACTTAATTTTCACTCGTGAGCTCATTTTTAATCAAGCCCAGAGTTTTGGTTTGCTGCACATCTCTATTGCACCTTTTTCTTTAAATGTCTGAAAAATGGCATCCTTGACCGAATTACTGACAATATTCTCTTTCAGGATGTATATTTCTTCACTCCCTGATCCCTGGAATAAGGTATGAATATGCTCTGCCCACCCATCTACAGCCATAATACACATAATCTACACATATTGATAATAATAATAATACGATAACCCAATGATTACCACTTTAAACAACGCACTCAGACATGATCATTTTGCAAAAGGACACGTTCTACTCAGTGTGCAAAACAGCTGCAGTAACATTTTGAACGCCACACAAATGCTTTGAGATGAAGACGCCCCCCCGTCCTCTCATGTCGTAATCTCAGACTAGGTGCTGCAGCTTGAAAACTTTGCATTCGCCATGTGTGTTCACTGAAAGTCACAGCTCCTCTTGGCCTGCTCTTCAAAGAATGGGCGACAGCTCCTCCGGATCAGGGCCGTGACCAAGGTGGTGAGGAAGCGTTTCATTCAAGGGCATTTTAGTCACACAGAGATCTATGCCGCATCCCAAGCGGCCGATTGCCTCCAAAGTTATCCAAAATGTCCGGCTCCGTGTAATGATTTTTCCAGACAGCTGACTGGCCCGGTCCGCTCACGTCATTCCACAGATTTCACCTGATAATACGCTTAGACACAGTGGCTGATCACATTCACCTGACCTTGCTGCACCAGCTAACTCAGACGAGAGGAGGAAAACGTTTCCACTTATCTGTTCCATTTGCTTGAAAGAAGAGTGATTCGCCACCATTCACTCCCGGTGTGGCTCCCTATCGACTTTGAACCTTTTGTTTTACTCGGGCCACCGATAGCATCTCAGGGCTCGCCTGAATCGTGCACAAAGACTCTCCAAATACAATTAGCCATTATGAATTGAATAAACATTTGAAATCTCTGAGGGCTTTGACGGATTTATCTGGCTTGTTTAGCACAATGTTGTCACCATTTTTTGTTGTTTTGTAGCAGTAATTGCATTTGTCACTGAAGGCTGTCTACACCAGGCAGCCACAGCACCTAATGAGATGCTGATTAGAGATTCTCTAAAATTCTCTCACCACTGATTCGGTGTTATTTTAGCAGAAAAATGAGGATAATTTTCTCTAATGCCACTTGTTAAGGTAATTACTCTATAATTGCCTTATCAAGGTGTCATAAAAGAGTCAAGGCAAAAATATCACTACCCCTCAGGGACTCTTTGTCACTCGCTCTTTAGCTTTTGTTTTGTTAAATGCGGTGCCATCGCATTGGCACTATTTCAAACTGAATGAGTTCATACGGCACTTCTTCTCTGGTCTGTGAATACTCTCATGCCCAGTGGGCAACACATGTCGTGGCACAAAAGAAAATCGTCGGTGTGTACAAATAAACCCACAACACAGAAAAATCAGGGATGCTTAGGGACATGTTCACATTTAATGGTCAGTCGGAGAATCAAATGTTTTCAATTCAACCCAAAGCCAGATTTCTGTGTAATTTAATTAAATGTGTTTAATGGAAATAATTGCAAGCATTCGAAAAGAAACAAGAAAGCCAAAAACGAGTAATAATATACAAAACCATGCGACAGCGTGTTTCCTGGGGGTGCGGTATTGAACCACTGTGCTTCCTGTGGTGCCTCAGTATTGGTTTAGCCTATACCATGTAATTCCTCTATGATTAAAAACAAACAGCAGAGATTAACAAATGGGTTAGGTCTATGGGAGTCTACCTCTGGCACAACTGGGTCCACGATGTTCCATTTAAAAGACTGGCAGCAGCAGGTTTTCAATTGAAATTAGTAAAACAAACTCCTTTAAATTGCAACTTGAATATAGGCTCATCAGCAATCAGCGGTAACGTTTTCTACTGGAACTGTTCCTTTGTAAAAGCAGCCGTGAAATTGAAACAGATTTCTAGACACGAAAAAAAGAAAAAAAAGAAAAAATATTGCAACCTGCAATGTCCTGATTAGAGAAGAAAGCTCACACAATAAACTGCTGATTGTGACTGTAGCTACTCGCCGAAAAAGAGTAAGAACTTCAAAAAAAGGACAGATTTGTCTGAAATATTATGTATTATGGGTATTTCTTTTATTATTCCGGGCACAGTTATGGGATCTTTGAATTGTCACACTGATTGGTAATAACTGCACAAAACCAGAATGTGAAATCATTTCCCGTGTAATTTAACGGCTCACAAATTTTTGTTGTTGTTTTTTTACTGTTGTTCTGCTATTACTATTCTATTCTATTCTCTCTGTTTCAGGGGCTGCTGTAAGCACAGGTCACATGAATTACCTTAAAACCCTTATTGTTTTACCTCTGAAAAAAAAGGCGCACGTGCATTGGCCACGTTTTGGAATCATGCTTAAGTTATATTTGAAATAATTAATGGATGACACCACAGTTACAAAACGCGCCTCTGCCAGGATCCAGGATTGGCTCCGGAGGGGGTTCTTTTTCTTGTTGGGCAACGTGGACAGCTGATTTTTCCGACAGTGCCACAACACCGCAGGAGCTTTCAGGTGCACTCCTGTTACGGTAAGCTCAGGAGGCGTGGATGCCAAGGTGTGCAGATGGCTCGCCTGCGTTCCTGCAGCTCTGAGCTTGCACAAATCTAACCGCACAGAAAGCTTAGATAAAGCATTACTGTTCCCAGACATGCTGATCCAGGTTACTCTTATTATCACTGAGTCAAATGTCTGTGAACGGAACATAATGAGACACTCAGGCTCTCTTCGGGGGGAAAATATCATGTTCATACCCTGCTCGGCATCATCCGGTCAGCCGCTAGAGTAAAGACTAAATATATCATCCTGTTGCATGTGTGTCAGTATTGTCACTTTGTCATTTCTCTGCTTAAGTGTCAGTAAATTCTTGTGCGCCTGTTGCACATGGCATACAACTGTCTAGAAGACGAGGGCCATATTTTGATTGAATGTAAGCATAGACAAAGCTATCTTGCAATTATTTAAGCCGCCCATTTATGTCTAAATTAATTTTTTATATTGCAATCGGATAAGCCAAAAGCTATTCGTAAATTTGGTGCGTTTTGAAGAATGTCCTTCCTCTGTTTGCTGTACTTTAGCATGTGCCACCATTTTGTTGCTATCCTGTTGGTGCTCCACACACCATGTGCTCATGGTCTGGAGTAAATAAAGTAAAGATATTAAAGAAGAAATAAAGTGATTGTTATTAAGGAGACATTAAAGAGCAGGGAGTTAAAGGCTTAGGTAGTTAGAGGCTTGTCATCTGTAACTTCTGTCATGATCTGGTTCTGTAAATAATGTTGATGCTGCATTAGGCAAGCTGTTATTCTCAGCCGTTCAGCTCGCAACTGTCAAGTGCAACCTATCTTTGCCTGGGTCTGCTCTTCCCGAACTCATTTTCTGATTGCATTTTGCGACAGACTGAAGCTTCTCAGAGGTGTGTCAGTGTCGCGGGACTCTTTTGACTGACCTGTCCAACTGCTATGGGTGCTAACAATGACTACAACAGAACCACTTGTCACTGTTTCTAGCAGGCTGGATTTTGCCCTCGGACCTGTCTAGCCTACTTTCACAAGAGCAAAGCCTGTCTGTCATAATGTGTTACGATGAATGATGGCTTATCTCTTTTATGGCCACAAAAGATGCTGCAATATTGGAGTATCTTTAACTCCGGCTGAACGGATTTCACATGACAGGACCAAACAAGGGGTGTATTTGACTTGCAGCAGCCAGTCCAGGCTCATTTTTGCACTCAACTTTTTTTCCTCAACTATAAACAACCAAAAATGCACCTTAATGGAGTAATTTACACACACCCTGCCAAGGCCATTGACAGTACTCGCTCCTCTGGCAAATGTCTGGCGTTTACCGAATCGATGACATGAGTTATGAAGAGGAGCCGGGGCCTTGCTGCCTCTCCATTCTTCTCAATAACAAAAGAGGAAGTGCATTAAAAACTAGCATTGATGGGTTGTTGGGAGTTGCAGTCAATGAGCTCTCCCAGAGTTTAAGATTAAAAGGCTGTTAGGGTGAAAATTGTTTTCTCTGGTCATCCGTCATGTCCTGAAGGGTCTTTTTCACAGTGATTAATTAGAAACTAAAAGGGTGAGGAAAGGAGGGGGGGGTTAGAAATCCAGTTGTTGTAAAATCCTGGTGTAGTTATCCTGCCCCGTTGTGAGTTAATGACACCACCTTCGACTTGACTAAGTGTTATTGCTGCAGTCCATAATTTCATCTTGAAAATGGGCAAGGGAGTGGATCTTCCTTATAGTAATTGAGTATTGATTTGAAAATAAACAGCAGCGAGACTCCCACCCAACTGACAGACCCATCTGTCGGATGGAATCGACAATAAATGTGCCCCTGGTTTGAGGAAAAGTTATGGATCAGGATGATACAGTCAAGCGCACTGTTCCCCCTGCGATCTTTCTTCCAATATATATTGGATTTTAGATAACCCATTTATGAGCCCTGTCATCTAAAACCTATAGTTTTGAGCGGGTAGATGATAAGTTAAGGCCAGGACCTGTAAAGGTCTCCACTGCGTACGCACCTGCAATCCCAAAATGCAATTCTATGTTTTTTTTTATGTATTTATTGTGCAGGAATTGCTATCTGATGTAAAACTGTAATTAAACTGCAGAGCCATTAAAATTCAATGAGATTATCAGACACTGTTAAGCAAATGTTTGATGTCAAACATAATGTATGCTCTCATAAACGCAGAGTACATTTAATGTGTAGCCGTGGGCAAATACCTTTATCTTAGTGCGAGGGGGAGAAAATGGTAATGGTTCAACAGCTCAGTGGATCGACATAATACGAGGAGTCTAACACTTATGTCATGCCGGCCGTTAACCTCTGCGTAATCACTGTTGAACTGTGTTCACACGCCCAACACTTCCCCCAAGCCCACGCTTGGCGCTAACGACATACAAATGTGCTATTCGTTTTCATTAGCCGCCACTTCACTTTTGATTCAGGAGAAACAGCGGAGCAGCGGAGACGTGGAGGAGTAACACGGTGCTCTGCCAAATGACCTCTAGGTTTCTATCAGCCTGCAGAGCAGATTAACAGAGAGATATGGGGCTCAGTTAATTTCACTCAGTGCCCTTAGAGTGGTAGAGGTGATGTCAAAATGTGGTCGCCACCGTGGTATTGTATTGTCATTCACACCTGCCTAATGAGTTCAGATTATCATTCACACGCTAATGCTTCATTTGTTATCGCTGTGACCTGCGTCGGGAGCATTATTAACCGTTATCTATATTTATCTTGTCAATTATTGATTGCTTTTTCCCACCGCACGTCATTATTAATTTGACATGAGGTGTCAAGCTCACTGTTAATCATATTTAAACAGATACAGGGAGATAAAAATCAATTTTCCATTATCCTTGAGGTTTTTCATATCCATCCTGCGCTACGGAGGGGACTTGAGAGATCTGCCATGCATGGCTGAGCAGATACAGAGCCATGCAGAGTAAATAATCATCTCGTTTGAGTTTAATATGAGAGTGTTAAAAAGATGGATATGGTATCTTCAGTTACTCTTGTAGTAAAAACAAAAAATCTTCAGAAAAAAATTGAGAAAAGATGTCACCTCAGCTGATATTACGACTGAATTTGAGTCAGATTCTTATGTTATCAAGTGTTTCACTTTAAAAGTGTGACTTTTGCATCCATTGTAGCTGTCAGATCATCATGCAGGAGATGGGCCCCAAGTATTATCATTCAATGCTACAACTGTGAGACACCTTATAATATAGCCATTATACCTTAAATTGAAGCAGTAAGCCATTGAGTACAAACAAAAAATTTTGAAATCCAGTTGTATGTTTAAGCAGTCTGTTCAGGAAAAAAAAAAGTTTAGAGAAGCTCCTTCGTCTTGTAAGAAAACCAGGACAGAAAGACTGGAAGCCTAAAGAGCTATTACCCAGTGGAAGGTAATGGCGCGAGGCGCGGGAGGATACAAATAGCCGAGGAAGGGCGCTTCACCCAGATAATGGGGTTGAAGGTTTCTGGCATGGCGAGATTCATGTACAGACAAGGCTCCTTTGATGCTGTGACATTGGGGAGCCCATAAAAGCCATAGTATAAAATACAGAGGCGTTACTCTGAGCTAATAGGATCTCTGGCTTTTTGGAGGCAGATTTAGCATAGCCTGACATAGAAGACACAGAGACACTAATTGGATTCACCTACCTGAGTTCAATAAATGAACACAGGGAGATCCATCAGAGGAGATATACTAGTAGCTGTGAACCAGTGGTGAGAAGCTTCTGCACGTATCAGCCGTGGTGGCAGATGTACACATTTCCTTTCGTAAAGTAAGTATTGAAATTATAAATAATAAAATTTTCACGGTAAAGTAGGTGGTATATGTTGATCAGCGGCTAAGAGGTTTTACTATCTCCCAGTAACCATGGGTGGAGCCGTCATCTAGATCAGCTGGAGAATTACCTGCAGTGTGGCTGTAGGTCTATTCAAATATTTTATTGGCAAAAATGAATAGTCTGATGAGGTCCAGTTGGCTCCAGATTTAGGTGACTGTGACACAAGAAACACAAATTACAGTATGTTTTGTTACTAATCCACAAATCAAATTAAGAGACAATAGCACAGATCAGACACCATTTACACCTGTTTGTCACGTGAAAATGTGGCTAACAGTTAACTTTACATACAATCATAAGATACACAAAATCATTCTGATATTATTAAGTAAACGATCAGGAGGATCAAACACACACACATCATTATCATCATTACTGTAAGAAAACACATGCTGTAGTCCTATTGTTGAGATGAACATACAGTATATTCACAATTGATGTAATAATTGATGATCTGTTTGTGAAACTGATTTGAAGTTGAAAATAATTTGGCCTTCTATCTATCTTCACAGTACAGTTGTGTAACAATCTGATTTGAGAGAGCAGGTGGTCTTTTTACAATAACTTTGATATTGAAATGCGGCAGTCTGTGGGGGGCAGGTGACGTTACAGTGCTGTCTACCTCCATCTCAGTCACTCTCCTCTCTGCCATTGCCTCCCTCTCTCTTGTTTTCACTCCTTTGTCCTATCTTCTGGTGTTTTTTATTCCTACAAGAGCTGGAGATGTCCCCACTTCTCCATTTCTCTTAATATTCTCTCAGGCTCAGATTTCAGGACGTAAAAGAATTTGTAGGATGAAGTGAAGACTTTTGATCACACCGCAGGGGTGCATGACTAATGAGCTAACAAACTATTGCTTGTTTTAGGCCACATAACTGATTAGCTTCTGGTTTTCCAGCCATAAACAAAAAACTTTGCAAAGACCTTTGTGAAAACAGAAAACTCCCCACATACTCCCAGCCTGGAATCGACAGGCAATTTCACAAATTCAAATTAGTCTGGTTCATTTTCAATTTCCAAGGGGCGTTAACGGTCACAAATCAAAATGGCTCTGTAGATAATTACATAGACCAACAACCAATCAGAGCAACAAAACAGACATGGTGCTGGGCGTCAGAAAAATGTACAGTATGCAGTTGTTTGTTCGTCTTGTAGAGAAGGTCCAGTGGAGATCTGTCTGAACGGGAGGGGGGTCAGACTGATCTGCCAGAGCACATACAACATGAGCTCGCACATTTGTCTGGTTCCCAGGCTAACACTCTTGAATTTATCCACTGTCTGTTATGATTTTCCCGAACAGCTGCCTGACTGCCGCTTTGCGTAGCTGTTACGTCATCGAATGCTGTTTTCACTTGTTCTCGGACGGTGTAGCTGCATTCACTGGACTTGGACATTTTCACAGTTTCAGTCCACCCATATGACCAACATTCAAATCACCACTGGTTCAGAGACATAATCAGCTGTTTTCATGTATTGCTGCAAGTGTGTGTGCAGCTGAAAACCATAAAGGTCAAAGTGGTTGATGGTCAATTCGATTTGGTGCTGACTGCCATGTGTGAGCTTTGACTTCACACAAGGTAAGACAAAATAAAAACAGCTGCTTTTTTCATGATGTTAGAAAGTCATTTTTGCCTAAAAGGATGGTTCTAGTTTCAGTTTCATTGGATCAGAGAAGGCTAATGTTTTACCATGAGGGTTTGTGAGTAAAACTTTCAGCAACAATTATGCATTACAGGTGAAGTATCCTTTTAATTACATATTCATTTTGTCTTTGTTTTCAACATTTTTAAGTAGATAAAAATTGTTTTGTTAAACCTAGCTTTAAATAGTTGTGACAATAACATTTCTGAAATAAAGAGGAACTATTTTCTGGTGCACACTTGAGAAACATCTGAGTCACACTAAAGTACATTAATAATTATAAAACAAAAAGACGTGATAAAAATCCTTATTGCAGCATGTTTACTATGATGGATTCACATTATACTGCTCGGACATTTTTCAAGTGTTTTTTATAGCCCACAGACTAACATGATTGGCAGTGAATGGCTTCCACAGAAGGCAGTAAGACAAAGCCTTTTATCTAATGTTACAGAAGACAGTGTGCAGACGTCACTAACAACTACATATATGACCTAAAGATTTTCAGACTTCCCCTTGGTAAATACAATAAAGTGCTCATAGGAGCTTTCTCCACGCTGTCTCTTCCACACAGAGATTCCTGCACATTACCTTGAAAAGCTTGTGATTCTTGCTATTCACACCATAACAAATATCTAGAATGTTTCCACGTGCTTTCATTCACACAGGGTAACAATGTAACAAAGGCAGAAGGGCAGGTTAAAAAAAAAAAAATTCCAACAATGTCAGAGGATTGATCTGTGACACTAAATTAAGTCTGTCTTCAAATGCAGCTCAGTGTTTGATTGCATGTCAACTGGCTGCTGCACATAATATTACAGTTTATGGAATATTGCTGCAAATTCCACCAGTAACAAACAACCGTATGCTGTAACATTGTGAAATTAATCAACTTAATGTGTAAAAATATTACTTACTGTAACACTGGAGCAGATCTAAAATGATTTTCTAACTCCTTGGAAATGCCAGTGAGAGAACCAGAGTTGCTCATTTCTGGCCAAGCTGGGAAGCCAGACTTTATAACAATTTTCATGTAAGTATCTGCTTACTGCAAATAATAAGAAAAAGGCACCACATGTCCAACAACTGTCTCAAAGACGCTGTAGCCTGGACCGGTTTTCTGACAAATAACTCAAGCCTACTTCAAGTAAACCTGCGACCAGGCGCATAAGTTAATGACTGACCTAGAATTAATCTAATCTCACTTCCTGATACTGAAAATCCCAGGTGTCTGTCCACCCTGGGTTAACAAACTTGGGTAAACCTGCTTTCCACAATGCAGTGTTATGTCAGCTCTCCAGTGACACTCTTTCCAGTGACTGGCTGGTTGACTTATAAAAAAACAAAACAACAAAACAAGAAAAAAAAAACAGTAGACATCATAGCGCTTTTTCTGAAAGAGTTCATTTGTTTTCAGCTTCTGAAAGCACCGGGTCCAGCACTTTTTTAAGGCAAAAGGCAATGCGGTTGCGTCCCATAGGATTCCTTGTATTAAAAAAAAAAAAAAAAAAAAGACTGTGGCGGATAGGAAAAAAATGCTGTGTGTTCACAACCCTAAAGCGTCACTGAGCTGATGCCAACTCTGTGGGGGCTGAAGCTTATTGTATAGCAGTCTGGTAACACCACTGCTGTAACAGAGGCTTCGGCAGCTGGGAACACCTCCATACGCGGCACGTTCAGAGGCGTAAGAAGCGTTCTCTTAGACCGCTCTGTCCTCTTGGCCAAATGATACATACGTGATTTATTTGGCACAGAGGAGACCAGGGTTTGATTCTCCCTGTCTGCATCCAGCCAGACACTATTTAGCGATGCTGTCAGAAAAGCTCTTTAGACGGACTAATCTTTGGCCCGCTGACAGCTGTGTCCTCTTCCAAAATGAACACAAATTCCCCCAGACCAGCTTCTCCTCCGGCTCAGATCAATATGGCTCTGATAAGCCAGGACACCTTCCAGGAGCTGCAAGGCACAAGGCTGGGCTCTGACATATCATGATTTGGGCTTTAATTACTTGGCACATGCAGCTGACTTGAGTGTGTGTGTGTTTGTGTGTGTGTGCTTTTGCGTGGGGTGTACGTGCCTGCAATGCGGTCATCAGCATGATTGATTACAGTACATGCCCGGTTAACGTGATCACACCCACAGTTCACTCTCTTTGGTCCCAGCTATACAATGGAAAGGTTTGCTTTGTGTATAATTTCTGTATTTGGTTTGTTCAGGGTCACACTGTCCAATCACAAGCAAGATAGGGCTTGTAAACACCTGTGGATCACTGTGATAGATGGAAGGATACATGTGTGTTCAGCGGTTATAGTTCCACCGTCTAACTTGTCCTAAAATGATGAACAACAAAAAATTCAAAGACATGTATCTCAAATCCACATGATACACTGGGCAAATAAGACAGCTTTGGAGCTGCTGTAAGATAAATTTATTCATTTTGATGGAGCTAGGCTAACGACTCCTATAGACTTCAAGTCTTTATGCTAAGCTAACATGAAATGCTACCCATGGGAACCAAACCATTGGGTGTACAGAGGCGAAAATGATATCAATCGTCTTGTCTCACTCTGGGTAAGTCGGAAAAAGGGTATTTTGTCCAAATTGTTTGTGTTCCATTAAAATGTGTCTTCAAAGTGCCCACAGGAAGAAAAAGGTGCTTTACACATTCTTATCCACAACATTTTGTGTTGCTAACTTGGTTGCTGTTGCCTTCATCTCAAACTCAAACTTATATTTTTTGTAAAAATATAATCTGTGACAACTTTGGAGGAGAACAAATTATTTTTTTCAGAGGTCAGAGCTCGTAAATTCTCAGTTCCAAGTTAAAATAAATGTAGCATTAGCCACGTTAGCAGATAGAGCAAATAAAACTAGTTAGCATGGTTTGCAACTTTTTTTTTTTTAGCAAGGGTTCAAGACATATTTGTCTGTGGTATACGTTTCCCCTTTTCAGAATGAACATTTACAATGGCCCAGATGCCCATTTGCACTGTGCTGAAGGCTAGTAAGAACCTGCCACAGAGTGATAAGTTTCTTGTTGCTAAAGGTTGCAGTGAGGATGCGCTGTGTGCGATTATAAATGATGGGCATCAAATAGCGAGCCTATCCTTTAACATATGCAGTAAACCAGCCGGTATTATGATATGCATATGTAGCATATGGTTTTTCAATGGTCTGAGTGAGGGCCTCTGTACTCCTGAGTCCCAGCCTGTAGGATCCTTCTCAGCAGATACATATATTATTTGTTATCTCCCCAACGAGCTGCAGGCCTCTGGGTAGCAGGCTGGAATGGGAAATAAATGACAGAGGGGGGAGCGGGCCCGTCGCTCTACTAGCCCGCAGGCCTTCACGTAAATAGCTTTTAATGTGGGGATCAATAACGATAAGTTGTGATTAAACAGATTTTTACATTCGAAATTAGCCACCCCAGGGGCCAACACATGTTCACGGAATAACCGAGGGGGTGGTGGTACGCTCTCTCAGTTCTTTAAGGAGAGCTCTCAGATGTTTTTGCAGATGTCTTGAACACGGCAGCGGCTTCCAAAGGTAAATCATCCCAATTACGTTCCCTGTCAGTGCATACTTGACGGAGACTGAACTTTGTACACCCAACTCCTGAAATAGAATATATTCATAGAAAGCTATTCTTGCATTGTATTCTGTCGATAACATGAAATGTCACAAAATAAACTGATTTTGGTTTTATTTTAACCAGTGAAGGAATACACCTAGGATCGCAACCCCAAGCCTTATTTGACCAAGGGATAATATCTATTTTGTTCTGATTATTTTAAACATTTTCAGTTTTATCGTTGATGCTGACTGATGTTTATGCTGGGGGGATTTGCCAGCACTCCACCAATAACAACCAAAAGTTTAGCAGGGAAGGTTGTCCAAAACTCAGTGTTTCCCTTTGTTTGAAAGAGGCACGATGACAGATATTGCGGCACAAATGGAATTTACTTATCACATCTCACAGGTTGTTTTCTCTGAAGCTCTTTGCGCTTTGTTTTACAAAAAGACCTGAAGTAGAACACAGCTCCATTCTTTTTAAATTGAAACCAAATTTGTTTTACAAGGCTAATCCATTTCTGACGGCTCTGCATATTCTTCCAGCATAATAGGCCCGAATCTGTGTGTGCGTGTGTGTGTGTGTGTGTGTGTGTGAGTGTGTGTGTAAGAGAGAGGGAGAGAGAGAAAGAGAGAGCAAGAGATTGCGCCCCACAGCCTTTGCCAAATCCATTTGACTTTAAACAGAGGTTCATTTATTAAATCTTTTATTAGGCCCTTTTATTATGTATGCTTATAAAGATCCTAATAGAGATGTACAGTAATGAAATTCTGAGTTCTTCAAATGCTCGTGAATCTCCATAAGTTGCCTTTTTCAAAGAAAACCTGTTCCAATTGAGTCTGATGTTTTATTCACATTATGAAAATGTTCATTCAGTTTAATTAAGCAATATGATTTATCTTACTGCCTTCCCTCTTCCAACATACTCATTACAGAGGTGTTGTTGTGTAACAGCATTATTGACAAAAAGTAATTAAACAGGCGCTGGGAGAATTTTTTTTTTCTTTTTTTTGCATTTTCGCCAGTCTAGGGACGGGGAATGAGAATTTGCCGGTGAACCTGAGCATGGCGGCAATATACTGACGTTTACTCCAAATGATACTTTACAAGCTGATCAACTCGCGCTCAGGAGGCCTCAGACTGGCAAAAATAGCTCAAATATCATCCGTGCTGAAAGTGGAGAAGAAGTGGTGTGGCATAATGGAAAGTTTTCATAGAGGAGAGTTGGTGTGCTGATAAGCGGCAGATAGAGGTTTTACACTTGGCCGGAGCATATCGGTAATGGCTCCAGGAGCAGCAGTGTATTGACTCCAGTGGAGGAGGAGATGAAGAAGGGGAAAAAAGCAACACTTCCCTCTGTGGTTTGGAGAAGGTGGTGCCCAGCTTTGCGAGAGTGCAGGTCCACAGAGAGAGGAGTATCTACTACGGAACAGATGTCCTTGTCACAGGAGACTGCGGGTGCGATCACATTTGCAGTTGTTTTTTTCCCTCTTTTTTTTTTTTTTTTTTTTTGGTCAGAAACTTAGTGGGAAAACTTTACTTTCTTGCTTTTTTTTGGCATAGGTTCATTTACGGTCACTCCTGCCCAATTACAAGTGAAACAGGGCTTGTAAACAAAAGTCATGTGGACTTACCAGCAGGTTGTTTATTTGGACTGAGTTTGGTAACCTGTCGTGCTGCGAGATGACGCTGACATCTGATAGCCAAGCATAATGAAATGAAGCGAGGGTAAACCGCGGTCGAGACTGATGCAGCTCTTTCTTTCTTCATGTGTTCCCACAAGACCTCATGCCAGGGATTTCCAATGTTTTACCTGTTCACAATAATTTACCCACCATTAACCCTCCTGTTATGTTCAAATTTACTAACATCTTTTATGTTAGTAAATTTGCAGCAGTTTAAACCTCCACAAAATTATTATAACTAAAATTGTTACCAAAGTTTATGTGTCAGGTACTTTATGTTTCTTTGTTGACGACCTAAATAGCCCTTTAAATAAAACATAACCCCACCCCATCCCCACTTATACATCCAGTATTCCTATTACGTGACAATGGAAAAATATGCAAATCACCATAAAATCTCACTGATTGACCTAAAATTGGAAAGAAATATTAATTTTTGGTGTTTTAATGGCTTTATATTATTTGTAAGTACAGATTTTTGTTATTTATAACCGATGCGTTACAAAGTGTGTACAGGACATTGAAAACATATTATCATGTCAATTTCATGTTTTCTCATGTCATTAAATATGAAGCAAAAAAAAATGATGTTAATCATTTATTTAGAGACGTTAAACATTGAATGGGGTCAAACTGACCCCAAACATAATAGGAGGGTTAAATCACAACAAACCATTTTGAAAATCATGCGGGGGTATTAAAGATTTGAATTTTTTGGTTGAAAAATCCACCCTATAATCTTCTGCAGCTAATAAAGTCGCCAGCATTTATAAACCACAGAACTGATAATTGGCTGTATGTGGAAATGTTTCCCTGAGGAATATTTTCTGAGGTGCAGAGACCGTTTCACTCCACCCAGTCTCAAAACAGTGCTGCTGCTCTTAGGAAAAATAATGTGAAGAACTTTGTTACAGTGATGGAACACTGGGTGAATTAAAGGTGAATTAACTGCTAAGAGTTCAGGCATCCATCATGCTTTCAGGTTACAGGTGCTGGAATCCCCGTTGTCCCATGTTCATTACTGCACTCTGCCTGTTGTATGCTGCTTTGTAAAGTCTGGATTGGGATTAGCACTGGTGCACCCAGCACTGACGTGAATTCCTCAGAGTTCTGGTTTCCTGATTTTTGTTCACGTAAAACTGACCATAAAATAGCAAAGAAAATATGATATAATATCGATCGCCTCCTTGTGCAGTCAAAGCCATATTTCTGAAGCAAGTGTAATTAGTGAGCAGCATCCAGCTGCAGATTCAGAGACGCCAAGCTCCTGATATGCCAAGCCTCTGGTGTGCCAGAATGCCCATGGCGTGCCGGAAGTAAAGAAAAGCAAATAAACTGTGAAATGTGAGAAGAGCTAATTAACAAATTCTACTTGGGACTTCTTACATTTTTTACACATCTTGTAATGTTCAAATGACTGATACATTAAAAAAAAGTAAATCCTTTACATATTTATATAGTGCAATTAGTGCCACCAACACCCCCAACTTCCCCAGGTTGTAATATATCATGATTTGTTTTGCACATTTTGTACAACAAAATGTAATTCAATGAGCTTAGCACAGGAGAGTAAAAAATATTAAAAACCATTGCATACTTGTCTGATCGCTGTGTTGCAGGCACATATTATTGTGGCCTCCCAACATCACACAGAACAGTAATATTATTAGTTTGCTCAAGCCTACCTCATACTCATATAGCCTTGTCTTTTGGGATCTTCCCTGCAGATGGTTTGGAATATATTCCCATTCCTAATAAACTGCAACACAGTTCACTTGGAGGAAGACTCATTGTACTCCCCTGCCCAAATGGACCATTCTTTCAGAGTAAAAGCTTGGTTTGAATGCAAATCAAATTGATTCCTTCAATTTTCCTTTGCCCCTCTATTTTTCTTCACCAACAAATGAAACCAACAACAATTCAATATTGATACCAAAAGGTCCATCAGAGTAGAATATTCTCAAAAATCCTGTTTTTAGGCTTATCGGAAAAAGCTTCTCAATTGGCTTGTACTCATTCTATCTTGCCTACAAACTGGATCACTCCAATGTTGCATTGCCAAAGGTTGCAAAGATTCCGATAATCCGTCTTCAAAATTTTTTTTTAGAGGTTTGAAATACATAAATGAGTTCATTAAAACTTCTTTTACAAAACTGCAAACATGACAGTCAGCACTTCATCTTGGGGCCTTAAGCACACCGTCCAGAAGTGCAGCCATTTGCACTTTTTATAAGCTTTATCCCCACCTAGTTATTCTAAGATCTGCTGCTAAATTTGTCCCTCATTCCCTCTCCCTAAGCTTAAGCCGTCAGCCCAGTAATACAGCTTCAAGAGCACATCTCCTACCAACTTATTTATTTATATAGGTGTCTGCCTTTGGTTAAGGCTGCCATGCTGCCAAAATACAGCACAGTGCGAGACTGGGAAGCTGAAATTCTGAGTTATTTCACACTGCTTAAGTGTCTATGGTATAGCTTATCTATAAAACACGCTGCTTGATATGCACAGTCATCTTGATGACTTAAAAATGCAACCAATGGACAGAGACTTAGAGGGACACGTCACCACGCCGTCTGTACGTGAATGCATTATTATGTAGGTGTCAGGGCAAAAGCAGTGACAATGTATTGCAAACGATATTTCTTGGTGATCAGCTTTGACATCCTCATGTAGTTTAACATCCTGTTAGCCATACATACAGTTTCTCTATACGGTGATTATGTCAACATTGCCAATCAAGTAAAGAAGGCCATTCTATGAAACGACATATTAACCCCAAGTAAATCAATACAGGTAAAGTTACAGTCACCCAAAGACAGTCAAACATGGGTGCACCCATGTTTGACTGTAGGTGACAGCAATGAATGATCACCCATCCAGGTTTACCTTCTGAGGGCAGCGAGAAAACGTGTTGGATTCCTTAAATTTGGTGGTGTCACCCTTTAACATGTCATGATACTCTGATGGTGCGCGATGGCTTTTCTTTGTCTGCTTGGGAGCACCACATACCGTTCTCTTTGTCTGTGTCTCTGTACCTCTAAGGGCTATTTAAGGAGATGTCAGAAGCAACCATTTGACGAATGTTGGCAGCAAATCCTTGTTAGCTTGAACCCCCCCCCTCGGTTACTGGTAGGGTGCTCTGAGAATTCACCGAGGCAGTCGATCACAAAAAAAGACAACTCTTGACTTCTTGATATCTCATTCAGCTCCGTTCAGCCTCCATCATTTGAAATATCCTGCTTTTCACCGGAAAGAAAGGAGCACATTTTGAAAAGTTTACCTCGAGATGAAATGTTGAAATTGCACTTTGCTGACATCCACCATGCTGTCAGTTATTTGTGATAAGCACCGGACCCATGCAGTGCACCTGACACAAAAATCCATTTACCCCTCAAAGGGCGATCACCGTAGTCTCGACACAGATGCATTCAGCTACAAAACCGTCCATCCTCAGATGTTTTAAGGAGAACCTCACCTGCACCTTGTAACACGCCACGGTGGATTTCTTTCAAGGCTCCAGTTCACGGCATACTATGAGACCTTCGCTCACAAACGATCGTGCTCTTTGTTTCGCATCTCACATGCTATTCCTCCCTCTGTCAAAAAGTTGAGGTGATATTTGGGTAACTGCAGGCTGTGAGGTAGAGCACCAGGCTTGACCAGAGTGCCCCGAGTCAGTGAGGGGAGGCACGTCACGACGCGTCAGCCAGCATCACATCACTGATGGCTCGCAGCAAGGCGAAGGTCTCCGGCCAAATCAGTTCATGTAATAGACAAGATGAAGACAGCGACCTCAGTCAGATGCAGCCTGCACACTTAGACACAATGGGGACTATGTGTGCGTGATGTTTTTGCCATGATGGTTGTGTGTGTGTGTGTGTGTGTGTGTCTGGTATGAGTACAGAATGAACTAAAGAATGGACTAAAGCAGTGGGTCCCAGCTTGGAGATGGGTGGGTCATGGGAACGCCTCAGCAGTGCGTCGTTTTTTTCAATAACAGACAATGGAAATTTTTTTAAATCATGCAATGTAGCTGCACTTTTTTACATCCCTCTGGCCTCCTACAGCACCTTTGACCACGATGCCCTTCAAAATGAATGGTGCTTCAAGAATGGTGCAGACCGCTCTTATCTACCTGACAACATGATAATGAACGTGAATCAACCCAGAGCAGCTGATATGCTGCCTAAAAACACTATAATGTGGATAGTACTCCAATGACGAAAAGGCACCACAGAGACACCAGGATGAATTTTATACTGATTATAATTTTGTGGCCTGCCAAGGACCTGAAGTCCCCATACATGCTCTTTAGTTGGAGAAGTTGGCATCTAATCAGATACATTTTATTGATTTGCACATTAAAGGTAAGACCATTTTAGAACTAAATGTAGAACAAATAGAATTCATCTGATGAGGGATGCAGGTGCACTGAAAGCTTAGCTACTTCCTTGACAACATTATTTCATTGTTCAAAATATTGGGCTGGACAAGTAGTACCTCTACATGTGGGTCCTAGTGTGAGTAAGTATGGGAACCAAAGGACAAGAGCAATGAAACAATCACAGGGTGAAAGAGTGTCTTGATCTAAACATATAGATATGGGAGATAAAAACTTGTGCTTATAAAAATTAAGGGGGTTTAGGATCCATTCAGAACATTGCACATAACCTGTGTATCACTGTGCCTTAATTTAATGTTTTTTTCATGAGTAGCTGTTCATTTGGTTACTCTTTATCATTGATTGATTCCATACAGTGGTGAGTCAGTTTACATCCACTTCAAGAATGGTTCCCCATTTTGCTGTTTCTAGTCCATTAATCTCATATAACCTCACATATAAATCCTCTTATGCACAGGAAGTGATGCATTTTATGTTTCTGGTTTGTTTGGGATAAACAGAGGAAGAAATGGGCGTTTAGCAGGAGAAATGCTACCAAGACTGAACAGACAAGGAGCAGAGCGCCACCTGCAGAATTTCAAACCTGCAGCGTGTTTGACACACACATAACAAAACAAGGATGTGAGTGTAGAGTGTGTGACGTGTGTGTGCGCATCATGTGATTCTCCATCATTTCCTCCCTCCTGTGCTCAAGCCAAATTACGGCACACACTGATACAACTCTAATGTCGCGAAGCACAGATAGTGACTTAATCACTTTGATTGTAATTGTTACAATTTGGCTATGATGTATACATTTTTAGCCTGTATGGGTTTTAATTGTCTCAGTTGAATAATCTAGTGCTTCAAAACAAGTAAGGGGCCCACATTTCAGTACCACGCTGCCAAACCAGCTGTGTTAGGTCTTAAGGGGTACAAAGTTTTTTCACTGCCCAAAACAATCATAATATACCATATCCCCAGGTTGTCTTTTATAAAACTGTCTTCCAAGTCCGAGGCGAGACCAACGTTTGTTTTCATAAACCAAGACTGTGTCCGGTTTCCAGGTTTGGTGCCTAAAAACGTAACCTTTCCCTAACCCTAACCAAGTAGTTTTGTTGTGTAAACCTAACCTTTCCCTTACTAAACATGTGCAGCTGGCGAAGGCTATCGCATTAGAGGAAAATTCGGTCCATATGCACAAAAAAATAAACTATATATGTCCATAGACATGAATCTGTAGATTAAATTTTGTGACTAGGGCATGAACTCCTGTGAGACAAGGTTGTTCTGTTGGCTGTCCTTTAATTAGCTCGCTCACTCCTCGGCATTGTGATAATGTGACTTTATTGCATGTGTTAATCAAAGGCCACCTTGGCTCAAAAGTGCCACAGACTTGTGTGGGTGAAGTTCTGTCAGTGCTACTGCAGTTCTACAGAGATCTATTAAGGTCACAGAGCACTTCAGTCCAATTAAATGTGTTGCATGTTAATATTCCTTCTGATAGGTGAAGCTGGCAACAAGCTTGGGTTACTTTTGAGTGGAGGGGCTCTCTACAGAACGGTGTCTAGAAGGGATGCAGGTGATGCTGGGAAATGTCATTGAAACAAACTGCTTACATAACGAGCAGAGTGTCTTGTTGAGTGTATCAGTGTGTATAGAAAACTTACTGAAAATGGTCTAATGCAGACAGAAAGCAACGTCATTTGTCATTTTCAAATGTCCCCAGCTTAGTGTGGTCATAGCCTAAGACACCACCTGACCACAGGCTCTCAGTGGCTGCAAGAACACAGAAGAAATGACAAACTTCTTTTACTCTGAGGGCTCTATTTTAACAACCTAAGCACACAGTCCACGCAGTATGGCACAAGTGCATTTAGGGAGTGTCCAAGTCCACTTTTGCTATTTTTTACGGAGGAAAACGGGTCGTTGTGCCAGGCGCATAGTTTAAAAGGGTTGTACTTAGTCTCTTAATTAATCATGGGTGTGTTTTGGGTGTGTAACATCTCCCATTTCCTTCAAAAGTGACTTTGTCCCTTGGCAGACCGCTATTATAATGGTGTCTTTGCCAGGTATGAAAGAACACTTCTCTGCAGAGGAAACGGATCTGCTCGTGCACAAAGTGACGGCATACGAGCAGATCATTTACAGCAACAGCAGGACTCCATCGACGCTCCCTGGGGTGAAGCAGGCGTCCCTTTGTGTGGAACAAGCACAGTGGATGTGTGCTGGCACCAGCTTATGTAGCGCACATTACTATCTTGACAGTGTAGCCTTAAAATAACAGAGAAAACCACAGACCTGAGACCTGGTTTTTGTTGGTCAATCGTGCAAACGCTTTCAACTGCACCAAGATAGCAATGTGCCAACAAAGCGCCTAACCACACTTCATTGTAAGACCAACATGCCCACGGGCGCTCCGATGGGTACAAGTGCATTTGCTGTTTACACAAGATGGGCACTGGGCAGGAAACTAGCAAAGACACTTGCGTCACACTTGGCAGTGTAAGGTAGGGGCCTTATGCGTACATGCTATACTGTACATAAGCTGTGTGCATATATCCAGTATGGAAAATATAAATCGAAGGACGATAAATGGTTTCTTGTGAGTTTCTACAAACATACTAAGGCTGTTTATACTGAAAAATGAAAACTGACATTGAACTGCATGGTGCTTTGTTTGAGATTCAATGCACTGTAGCACACAATGGGTGAAAATCCAAGGACAACAAACAAAACATGATTAGCTGAATGCTTTCAAACAAAAGTAACCTTTAGGCTAATTTGCTCAGAAATGTTACCTCTCATTTTACATTTAACACATTAATTAAAATGTTTACCTATCAACCATTCTCTCATTTTGATCTCACGGTGCGCCTGCCTTTTGTTTTCATTTAATTTGTCTTCCACACAAAAGCCACTAATTAAAGATCTTTAGATATTGTAATCATCAATAGGAAATGCTCTATAAACAACAACCAGTGCAAATTAATGATGATAGGTCTTTGCGAACATCTTGCTTTCACATGACATGAATCAATCAGCAGACAAAAGTCTTGCAGGCCGTGCAACAATGAGTCCAATTGAGCGGAGTTGTGATTATGATTCACTGAAAGACGCGAGTCAAAGAATGGGAGTATTTCCCCGAAGGAAACTGATCAAGCTTTCTTCTGAGGGAGTTTTCTGCCTCTCGGGCCCCAGAATCAGCTAGTTGTATTGCTGATGATGCTGGAAGTGCTACTCAGCAGGAGAAGTTTGAAGTGATTGAGGGGGAGAATGAGATTTTTGTTTATTCAGGAGCCAGGTGCAGATAACAGGGCGATTAATGATTCCAAGTTGATTACAAGTCACTTACACAGTATGCTGCTTCACAGTTTAATCAAGAACAAGGAAAAGTTAAGGGCCCAGTCTCACATTTGTTTTGGCATTAATATCTAGGTTACTGTATAACTTTCCCCTGTTTGGCAGAATATCTCACACTCATTTTTTCATTTCTGTTTAGTGTCAGATTTCGCACAACATTGTGCAGCGGCGGAGTTACTTTGCCAAGTTTGGATAGTGTCTTTAATGAGCATTTTTCTTATTGCTGAGACCGTCAGGCTCCATGCACTGAGGGTTGAATCTAATCATTCTCCACCAATATGGAATAATGAAGTATGAAGGGTAATTGTTAAACAAGTGGCCTCTTGGGAATCTTTACAAGATTGTACCTGACGTGTGTGATGTGTACAAGGCACAGCGTTGGCACAGACGGGTGCACACACACACAAACACGCGCAGATTAAACCCTATTAATGCAAACTCGAAGCCGGAGTGACATCTCCAGCAGCGTAATGAGAAATTTAGCATGAATCTGAGACTGATTATCAACTGCAAATTTGCTGTAATGCCAGTAATCAGAGGAGATGCTACAGTGGAGAGAGAGAGAGAGGGAGAGAGAGAGGGAGAGAGAGAGAGAGAGAGAGAGGAGAGAGAGAAGGTATCAGTTGTCCTCATCACCTTCCTCTAATTCTCCATCCTGCTGAACCCCAGATTTTTTTTTTCTCATATTAGCTTGAGGACAGTTATTTAAATTCCAGCACGAGGTGATGAGGAGCTGCTTCCTCCATCACATTTTACCCTAAAATGTATTACTAGCCTCTGGTAGTTCTAGTTTGAGGTCACTGTCCTGTTCAC
>OMLB01061582.1:0-11451 GCA_900302555.1 Myripristis jacobus
AAAAACCTGCAGGGCAGCGGAGCCTTGAGGACTGGGTTGGGAACCAATGTCTGTTAAATCATTGCAGGAAACATCATTCAGTATAGCAATGTCAGAGGAGCAGGAGAATATCGATCACCGCATTACATATCTCTTCAATCAAGGTCTGACACAGGCTGAAATGTCACGTGTGATGGAAATCTCAGGCCTATCACGTTTCATTCATTCATTCATTCATTCATTCAAAACGGAGGAAAAATATCTCGTTATCACGAGAAAACGGAGGATTTTTTTTTCGTTATCACGGGAAAACGGAGGGAAATTATCTCGTTATCACGAGAAAACGGAGGAAATAAAATGTATGTAGGTATGGCCCTTTAGGGCTTCCGTACTTTAGGGCTTCCGTAGAAAACCACAGTAAATAATTTATTTTGCCGTTTTTTTTTCCCATTTACTTTGTCCTGTCTGAGACAAACGGAATGGATAAAGAGAGGCAGAGAGAAGACATGGACAGAGAGAGCTGTATGCCAAAGATCTTTATTTGCTTGGTTGTTTTGTAATTAATTGCAAAAGTACCGTTCATTATTCATTATATTCTTTTATGCACTGGCTCAGTGAGGGGAGGGGTTGGGGTTGAAAGTATAGTTTTACTTAAGAGTAGGCCTTTATGTAGGTCTGCCCATGCCTGCCTACTTCCTCTCTTTTCCATATGTTGAAATAATAAGGCATGCAGTAAGCCATGTGTTATGCTGAGAGCTACAACCTAAACTTTGCAAACACGTGCCTATTAAATAGGACTGGGTCAACAAGTTCACAGTACAATACATACAGTATCACGATACACAAGCCACGATATGATACGATACACACTGATATTGAATATTGACCATGTCCCACACAGAATTTAATACAACAACTGTTTAGTATTAACTTTTTATTAGTTAAACAGAACAAGAACAAGGCCTTCGGAGATCTTTAAAGTAAAATAAAGTATTCAGTTTTTTAACCCAGGGTTTTTATTATCATTTGTAAACTTAAAATGGTGTTTTCTGTTCTCTCAACAATAATGCATATTCTCTTGTCTTTAAGTACACATCTTGTATATTGCATGACTCGTGTCCAAATCACTACTGTCTAGCTATCATTTAAAAAAAACTAACAATGCATTTGGTCTGTGCTGCCACTAATGTCTTTTTGTGCACTGCGCAGTGAGTGCCTTTTATTTTTCAAGACTGCTGTTAAGGCACTTGCTGCTGTATTGATACAGGGCCATCTGTATTGATATGTGCATCAGCATGGAGTTTTTTTTTTTAATTTATTATTATAATCTATCTTTTTCATATAATTTTCTAGAGTGCTGCTGCCTGAAAACAATGTTGCTTTTCACACGCGCTAGATGCAACTTTCAGCTACAGGTATCAGTGGCAGTGCATTGAAATTAAGTAAATTGTGCTCATTTATGAAAGAATCATGCAACCAAGCATGAAAGAAACTTATTTTATTTACAGAGCGCTCACCAGAACTAAGTCATATAATCCTGCTTATCGCACCTAACAAAATGCAGTAGTCACACAATATCCACATTTTGATGTCGTCTGTGAAGCAGTCAACAAACAGACACACAAACCAACAAACAGATGTATAACCCCCATATAACTCTGTGGGCTGAGGTAAAGAGAGAGAAAAACAGAAGCTGGTTGTCACTGCTTACTGCTGACCTCTACAGAGATGGAAGAGGATTCTGGGTAAAAGTAATCAGTTCCCTTGGCTTGAAATAGGCCTCTGGCTCTACCAGCCATTCTAGACATGTGCAGTAAATTTAGTTCACCACTGTACTGAAGTTGTGTTTTTTGTTTTTCAGGATGGGTTTGTCAAAGTGAGGAAAAGAGAGTTGGACAAATTAACTACAGAGGTCATGCAGCTGCGGGAGTTTCTGCCCAGAGTCCTGAATGGGGACCTTATTGAAATGCTGCATAAAGCTCGAGCTGCAGGGACAAGTAAGCCTTTTTGACTATAGCCATGAGGCAGGAAATAATGGGCTGGTTGTTTTGTGAGCTTGTATGTTTATGTGTGTGTGTGTGTAGTGAAGGAACGGATTGCTCAGGAACAGGAGCAGTTGCGACAGGAGTGTCTTCATCTCCAGTCTCGGCTGGATGCAGTGCAGAGCGAGTGCCAGAAAGAACGAGAGGTGAGCCCATGTCTATAAGTAGCCGTGTGACACATTTTCCTGCTTACCTGTGTCATTGTAACTGTAAATTCATGCAAAAGACCAAAAATACAAGTACATCAGACCATAGAACCATTTTACATCTTCGATTTTCTGATGTCTGAGATTAGCTTTTTGATATTAGACATGGTTTAGTATAAAATCTAATACAGATGGTGGGAAAAACAAGGGAAGCACGTACATGGACTGTATGTTGGTCATATTACCACAATACTTGACTTGTCATAGAGCAGCACTTATGTCCTTCTGAATCATTAAAGCAAAAGTTCCTCCAGACTTTTTCATGTATGTAGATGCAGCATCAATCTGTTTTTTCTTCCAGTTTTTAATTCCTGTGATTATAGGCTCGATTCCCATTTCCATCTGTTGTACTCTAAGGACCAGCTTCTTTCCCCACCTTGAATGGAATACAAATATGTCTAAAATGAGGACAAAGTCTTAACTTAGGGTCAGCATGGCCATATAAAAATTGTGAAAAACATCTCAGTGTGTAACTGGATCAGTTTTTTTCTTCTTCTGCCACTATTTTCTCTAATTGAACAGTTTCTGTAATTGATGCTTTGCCAATTCAATCACTGACCACCTGACTTCTGTGGATCTGTGAGTTTCCCCATGGTTACGAAAGCTGTTTTGTAGTATACATATTACATTCAATTTAATCAGCAAGCACAGCCGTGCTTTACAAACAACACCAATTATCAGTTAACGGTAATAAGCGACAACATATTTATATTACATATTAATGATTTATATACAGTTAGGTCCATAAGTATTTGGACAGTGACTCAATATTTACAATTTTTCCCTCGTACACCACCACAGTGGATTTGAAAAGGAGCAATCAAGATGTGATTGAAGTGTAGACTTTCAGCTTTAATTGAACAGCTTGAACAAAAATATGGCATTGGCCTTTAAGGAATTAAAACCAGTTTCATACATTGTCACCTCATTTTCAGAGGTTCAGAAGTAATTGGACAAACTATATATAACACACATAACTATAATTATAAAGATTATATTCAGTGTTTGGAGGAAAATCCTTTGCAGTCTCTGGCTGCCTAAAGTCTGGAACCCATGGACAATATCACCAGTTTCCTCCCTTGAGATGCTCTGCCAAGCCTTTAATGCTGCTGCCTTCAGTCGCTGCTTGTTTGTGGGTCTTTGTGCTCTCAGTTTGGTCTTCTTGTTTTCTTGCAAACATCTATTGACTGTAGATTTGGACAATGATACACCTACCTCCTCCAGAGTGTTTTTGACTTCCATTGACGTTGTGAAAGTGTTTTTCTTCCCCAGGGAAAGAATTCTTCAGTCATCCATTGTAGATGTCCTCTGTGGTCTTCCAGGTCTTTTGGTGTTGCTGAGCTCACCGGTGCATTCCTTCTTTATCAGGATATACCAAACCGTTGATTTGGCTACTCCTAAAGTTGTTGCTATCTGTCTGATAGATTTTATTTGCTTTTTGAGCCTAATGATGGCCTCCTTCACCTGCATAGACACCTCTTTGGATCACATGTTGAGGGTTCTGAAAAAAGGCTACCAAATGCAAATGCAAACACTTGGTATGAACTCCAGACCTTTTGTTTTCTTAATTTGTCATGGAATAACTGGGGAATTGGCCGCACCTGGCCATGAAGCTGCTTTTTAGTCTAATTACTTTTGAGCCTATGAAAATGGGGTGATAATGTATAACACTGGCTGCCCTAAAGACTTAATGCCATATATTTGTTCAAGCCCTTAACTTAAAGCTGAAAGTCTGTACTTCAATCATGTCTTGATTACTCCATTTCAAATCCACTGTGGTGGTGTACAAGGGCAAAATTTTAAATCTTGTGTCACTGTCCAAATACTTATGGACCTAACTGTATTTAATTATTGTTCAGCTCCACCAATAGAAGTCGTTTTGCCAGAATTCAAGCTTCAGCTGAATTGAACAAATGATTTCCCAACAGCAAGCTATCTTAAGATAAGATAAGACAACTTTATTAATCCCCAAAGGGGAAACTGTTTAACCACCAATACAGCCAACAACCAGCATGCACATAGTAAACAAATACACATCACAACAACAATGATTTCAACACAAGGCCATTGAGACATCTTGCCTGGAGGTTTCCCTGGCAATATCTGCTCATGGTACTTTTTTGCTCAGAAAGTTGCCTGTAACATGATTCTTCCCAACCCTCATCTAAACCACAGCTCTAACCACAACCACAGCCTGGCAGGCAGAACTCCCTCAGTCAACAATGAGGGCAAAAACACAGGAAGCAGTCATGTCCAGGGTTCTTCCCTCTCCCTTGTCTTCTTCTGACGACCATTCATAATTTAACTTGTGTTGTTTTTGGAAACATATCTGTCTTTGTGCTGTCGCAGTGCACAGTTTATTGCAATATAGATCACGGCAGTTAATGTTATCAACAGTTATTACAGAATACTTGTAAAGTGGAATGATTGCTTTTTTAATGTCAGAGGGCACTTGTTCTGAATATCAGCACTTATGGAATGCCTCTTATCCAACTTGTTTGGATCTAACTGTTGTATAGTATACATTAGACTATATCAGTGTGTTTACATTGCAC
Source organism: Myripristis jacobus (assembly GCA_900302555.1). NCBI lineage: Eukaryota > Metazoa > Chordata > Actinopteri > Holocentriformes > Holocentridae > Myripristis > Myripristis jacobus. Next base: position 4,783 of record OMLB01061582.1, read on the forward strand.
ATGTACATGCAGGAGAAGCTGTTGCTGCGTGAGCAGCTGTGGCAGAGCAGTGCGGAGCTCCAGCAGCAGGCAGACTTTTGCTCTGATCTGGGGGCTTCAGCCTGCAGCCTCCTGTGGATCTGCTCTGCTGGGGAAGATGTTGTCACTCTCTGGGTGGCTCAGGTGAGGAACCACTATCCTCTTTATACCTATGTGCTAAGTCTAAAGTCTAAATTAAGACTGAGAAATGCAGACATTGCTTAAAGGTGGAAGTATCAGGGCTGGGCTATATTTTGTATCACCCACTGTCATGTCCCATGTTGGCCAACCAGTGTAATGAGCTCTTTCTTGCCATATGACAACATTACCCCTGTCCAACTCCATTGGCGGAGGTAATAAAAAACAACTGATTTACAAGAAATATAAGAAGAAAAAAATTGACTGCATTTCTGTAGCGCTTTTCTAGTTTACTAACCACTCAAGCACAAAGTGCTTTACAATGTTTGCTTTACCTTCACCCAAGCACACACACATTCACACACTGAAGGCCACTATGTAAGGTGCCATGCTCCCCATCAGGAGCAGCGAGGGGTTCAGCGTCTGGCTCAAAGACGCTTAAACATACTCTCTGGAGGAGCAGGTGATTGAACTAGGAACCCTCTGATTACCAGATGACTGCTCTCCCTCCTTAGTCACACCACCCAAAAAAGGGGGGAAAAAACTGTGGACAGTGCACTCAGTAGAGTGCAGGTCACCGTATCTCCCCTTTTCTGGACTATGTTGACTTGCTGGTGTGTCAGATCTGTTTACTTGCAGTGGATGAGCTCGCCCAAAAAATGCAAACACACATCAAGATTTTTTCACCTGTGATCAGAGTCAGTACCGCCACAATAGGATTAAAAACAAGCAAGCTACATTGCATCTATATGCAATGTAGTGTTTCATTAATTATACTGTGATTAGACACAGGCAGACACACAGGAGTTAAAACAATATCTCCCCTGGTTACGCCTGGTGGAGATAAAAGTTGTGTGTGTTGTATACTGTGTATATATGTGTTTGATGTAGGGGAAGCTGCAGTCCTTTCTGACTGTTGCTGGCCAAACTCTGGAAAGCTTTGTCAAGTCGCTGGATGAAGAGGTGAATGCTCAGTCTGAGGACTACAACACCCATGAGCACCAGTTTGTCCTTGGTCTGGCTGGAGTCATTACCAGTGAGTTCACAGTTTCTGGCTACACAACACAAAAGCACTGTAAGAGCCATTTATTTATTTGTTTTCCTTTGTATTCATTCATGTTTACTTTTTGGATATTGGTACTGCACATTCTGAACACTTGGTGGCAGTAGTTTGTAATTGGGGGTGCATATATACAGGAAGTGTAACTGAGTCACAGGTGTGTTGCTAGCAAGGGGAGGCATATAGTGTGTCCCAATATTATGCATACGCATGCATACTGCATACTACACTAGATACTTTGTAAGGGCAGCTGCAGTACATACTAAAAGTAAAAAGTATGCAATTTGGAATGCAGGGATACAGTTTTTTGACTGTGACCATGTGTTGTTATGTCAACCTAGAGAGCAACAAACAAACTCTGAGAATAAATGAGCATCGAAAGCCAGTGGACATGGTAATTCGTTTGTTTGTACCAACTCATCATTGGATACCCTATAGTACGTCAATCAAGTACCCCGGCTCAGCAACACTCAACAGCGACTTATTGTTAAGCCGCTATCTTGGTCAAAAACTTGCTTCTATGAACTTAGGCTGCGAGTGACTGATGTTGGGCAACCCGGTGCACGACTTATTGGTGGAATTCTGGCGGAGCTGAAGATACTGACTCGCCGGACTGGAGCAGTGGAAACAAGCTTGGGCTCAGGCACCAGGCAGGATGCCGGCCTGCTGGACCAGGACCAGCAGCAGCCACGAACCTGGACTCAGCAGGACCAGATTGGACACCGATCAGCATCGAGCCTTCTTCATGAGCTATGAGTAGCACTACTAAACAATTAATGGCCATTTTGACTTTGTATGCACACATTTTCTGTGCGTTTAAGCAAAGCTTGGTAGCCAAGGGGAAACAACTTGACTTTAATGCGTTTTCATTGCTCGTGTGGGATAGTTGCATTGGCAAACGTGAACAATGATGAAGACTTGATAAACTTTCCTGCCGAGGCTACTGTATCTAACGCTACTACTGCAAATGACTAATAAAAACAGGATGGTTAATGACTCAAATGAAGATGGGGAAACCAAATCAGTTAGATCAAAACGGGTTACTAAATTAACTAGCAAAGCACTGTGTGAAAAACTGGAAAGGCTACAAAGCACAAGAAGGGTTAAGTTCAACAAAGATAGTAATTTGAGAAAGATTGTTGAAGAGTTAATGTCTGAAAAGGATTGTGAATCTGAGGTAAAATGCTCTTTTGCTAAGTTTGTTACTTTGTGTGATTAAGATAAATCATTACATAATTCATTAATGGATTTGCTGCCTGGTGATGAACTTGAAGATCAAGAAACATGTTTTAAAGTGAAAATGATTGTCAGTAATGATTTCATTAATGATGTGCAAAAATGGTCGAAAGTCACTTTCAAACATGGCAATGAAAATGATGATAAAAGCAGGTCGTTGCAGGTTTAAAACAATGACAAACATGAAAATGCAAAATGATCCATTCTCATTGGGTGCTTATCCCAAGGAAATTAGCCAGCAAGTTACAACTCAAACAGGCCAAGGTGCTCAGGTCAACCTGGGCTACCAACATGAGCCTAATGTGCATGAAGTAAGACAGCATGCTCTCTGTTCCCTATGCACAACCATCACTGGATTTCCCACAGCCCATGCAACCACAAATCAAAGACGAATCATTTGGAGGCATCTACAACATAATTCAAAGACAGAATGAGATTACAGCAGCTCTTGTCCAGCAGCAACGCTCACTGTCTTTGCCAGCTACATATAATCCTCTATTAGACGGAAATCATCTTGAATACAGAGCCTTCATTCGAGCATTCCAGCATAGCATGGAGGACAAAGCCAGTAAGGATGATTGCTTGTATTTTTTTTGGAGCAGTTCACTAGAGGGCAGGTATGGGAACTTGTACGCAGTCGTCAGCATATGGTTCCTGAACGAGGTTATGAACTGGCAAAAAGGCACCTACATGAACATTTTTGGAATGAATTCAAAGTTGCTGCTGCAAAGAAAGAAAAGGAAAAAAGAAAAGGCCCTTGCATTGCCTGTAAGACTATTCTCTGTTTTGGAATGGAATCCAGCGGAGTTTATGATGATAGACATCATACAGTTCTGTGAAGTTGAGGCCATATTGAATGAATGGAGAATTGCTCTACCACCTGGACTGTTTGTGAAACAAGATCTGTATTAGCCCGTTTCCACCACAGGAACTTGGGGGTCATTTTTCTCCACCACCGGAACCACCCCCGAAGGACAGAGTTCAGGAACATTTACAGGGGCTAAAAAAGTCCCTGCCTCGGGGTAGGTACTCTGAACGGCCCCGAAAAACTCCTGGGTGGGGCTTGGGGTTTACTTGGTGCTGATTGGATTTACTCACGGCGGGATGTGGTGTCAACAGAAAGCGACAAAATAGCCGGCATTAACGTCAACTAAAGCTAATGTTAGCTAGCACTAGCGTCCCTAGCAACACGACCAACACTATCAAGCTAACGGTAACATGCTAGCAAACGTGCTAGCTAACGCTAACAACACGCTTTTTTAACAACATGCATTTTGACACCCTGGTCAAACGCGCAACAATTACGTCAAATCCAGAGCCCGGTAACTTTACAGGAACCTTCCTCTCAGTGGAGACATGGCAGTTGAGAGGGCCGAGTGAGAGGATGTTCCTGTAGTGGTTCCTGGCCCCCAAATACTACCAGGAACTTCGGTGGAAACGGGCCTTATGTGAAAAGAATGTGGAGACACATCCAATATATTTCAGATCTGTTCTGGAAACGATGGGTGCAGGAGTACCTGTCATTGCTTCAGGAGCAGCAAAAATAGAATCAGGAAAAATAAAGTCTTGTGCCTTGGGACATTGTGTTAGTAGTGGATTCTGCTGCTCCTTGTGGCTCTTGGCTGCTAGGCAGAGTGCTTAAGCAGCATCTGATGTCTAATTTATGTTGATGCGGTGTGTGTATGTAAATATGTGTTACTTCCTACCCTAAGGAATACTCTGTTGATTTGAATTGTTGTCAGCAATTTGGGGCTGGAATGTAAGAGGCATTTAGTAATTTGTTTTCCTTTGTTTACTTTTTGAATTTTGGTACTACACATTCTTAACACTGGGTGGCAGTTGTTTGTAATTTGGGGTGCATATATACAGGAAGTGCAATTGAATCACAGCAAGGAGAGACATACAGTTTTTTGACTGTGGCCATGGCAGTAGTTAAAGCTAGGCTATGCTAAATGTGTTGTTATGCTAAACTAGAGTGCAACAAACAAACTGAATATTAGTAAGACTTTAAATCTCAGCATTACCTCCAGTGTCTGCATATGGGTCCATTTGCCTCCAGTCCTGTGACAAAAACATAAAATACTGTAAACGTAATTATGTGTTCATCTCAATGTAATGCATTTGTTAGTTTCTTCAATTCGAAACATTTGAAGATGTTTTTTTGTGTTGGACAGGCACTTTGTGAACTGTTACAACAGTGACAATCACAGTTTGATTTACCGGTTGGTTTGGGATGGTTTAGTGAACATACCTACTGTTATTACAAATGTTGTCGTTTTGTTATGATAGAAACAAACACAGGAGTATGTTATTTAACCCGGCGATGTCGGCACCAACAGGATTCGGCATGCCTACTTTACATAATGATTTCTCCATGACCGCTTATGATATTCAGAAACTTTAAAAAATGTCTGAAACTGTTGTTTGTTGCGGTTATTCTTTTATGGTTTACAGACAGTCAAATAATATTCTTGGTTAACCAAAATAAACCGATTAATGATGACCAGTGGTCGACCAAGAAAATTTTCCATTTTCGCCATCCCTAGTTAGTTCACCGAAAAGGTTGATCAAAAATGGTTTTATGCCTATTGCATGGCTTTATATCCTTTATGTTGTTTTGTGCAGAACACATGTTAGTATTCATAATGGTCACTAGGGGTCACTCACCACCAGGAGGGAACAGGAGGGAGCTTCTTGTAAGTTGAGTAAAAGCAGTATGTATATTGATGAGATGACCACATTACCCAGACATTCCAGGACATCATTTTAAATTCATTTTAAGGTGTGATGATGACATGAAGAAACACACACACACACACACACACACACACACACACACACACACACACACACACCAAGACACTCACAAATTATGACTTCTCTATGAACTGCAGCTGATATTGCCTACATTCATTGTATTAGTGTGACAACTGATCATTTGAGAATTCCTTGCAATGATTAGTGCCTGTTGTGTTACCACAGACAGCTTACTACTTGAAAATATTCTTAATTATAATCATAGTTCTTACGGTATGATAGGGTGTCACTACTTGCTGGAGTTCTAGTTTGTTGGTGAAGTTGTAATGTTTGATTTGCTGTAAAATGTGAACTCATATGTATCACGCACTAAGTGCCTGTGTATGAAAGTACCTTACCAGTGATTTAGCATTTATACCGCAGTATCTACATAACTTATAAATACTCTGTTTCTGCAAATCTTTTCCCAAAACAAGCAGTCGTATTTTAGAACTTTATCTAGCCATTGATTTCCTTTCATTCCACTACAATATGAAAGTAAACTTCAAACCTTCTTCACCCCAGAATTCCAACATTATAATAAAGTCGTCCACATTAATTTTCCTAAAAACAGCAGCACTGTTGTGTTTTGATGACTTGAAATTGGGCAGAGTGATCTTAATGGATCACAAGGCCTTCCAGAAAACAGTTCTTGGGGAAACATTTGTTTTACACAGTGAATTATCGGTTCTGTACTTTATGAATGTTGACAACATTATTAGCTACAGAAGCAGAACATTATAAGGTGGGTGTGTCAACCAAAAATTCTAATTTGAAAAATGAGGGATGTTGATTATATATTGTTGTGAAATCTTTGATTTGCAGTGTAAAACGTGGGTAAATTGTAGTAAATGGGCCAAACATTCAAAATCACTGGTGTGGTTCTTAAAGAATGAAAAGGTGATCAGGAGCCACCTGATCCTTGAAAAACTTTAACCATGACATCTTGACAATTTCATACTGAATGTGTGGACAGTTCCAAGGTGTTGACTTTAACCTTCACATTCCTCCTACATGAAGTGACCATAGCATTTGAAAATATGGATGTGGGGAACAGTGATTTGGCCAATCCCTTTCACCTGTATCTTTTTCTTTTTTCTTTTTTTTCCCTCATTCAATCAGATGTAGCGGCTGTGACGTGTGGGCGGAACTACCTGTCAAGCTCGGCTCATGTCTTGCTGGACACTTTGATGAGGCTGCTGGAGCTGATGAAACCTGGTGTCTTCCCAAGACTAAAAGTGTATGAGGAACTATGGTAGAATATTGCTAATGAACTGCTGTCAGTGACATACTTATGTGACAGGTATTTATTAAATGATGGCTAATAGTTTAGCATTAGATTCACTATTTAATAATATCAATCAATCAAATTTGTCACATCTAATCATATGCAAAATTTATAAATCAGAATTTAAATAGAA
>OMLB01061584.1:0-11572 GCA_900302555.1 Myripristis jacobus
TTTTCAGCAATATAGACCTAATTTTCTTAAGATTCTGTGCTAGATATCTAAGTAGGCCCTGTACATTTAAGTGAACACGAATTGGACATTACAAAGACTGCTTCACAGCGCAACAGTGTACAATGGGAAGTAAGAAGGCAATTAGTCCCCCTAGTTATAAGTTCAAAGCTTCATGTTCCGTGATGGAGTCATGCAGATGGGTAATTGAAGGGGATTTTTTTGGCTGGGTTTCTTTTATATAAAAAGGAAATGAGATGGTATGCCCAAAAAGAAGGAAAAAAAAAACTTGCTAAAGTTTAAGTTGCCGTGTTATTGTTGGAGACCGCTGCGATGATGCAATATGCAGTTATTGGTCCAGCCAGCAGCCTGGAGGGGATCATGTGTTTGATCGTGTATGTGTGTATATCTGTCTGTGGCTAATCTCAGGAACTACTGGGCCTATTAGCTTTTTTTTGTGCAGAGTTATAGCTGGATGATGAAGAACCTCGTTGTGGTGATTCAAAACCTTTGCAAAACCTCTGTTTTTGCTACTGTGGCGCTCTCTTCTCAATCACTGTCTAGCTTGCTTGTTCCATTCATTCACTGTCCAGCTCGTGTCTCCAACACATTCGTTTGCCAACTCAAGGTGAGCATCTTCCTGTGCACTGAATGCCTCGGTGCGTAGAGGGGATAATGAGTTCTTCAGGTCAGTGGCAGCCACAGTCTCGCTGGCTGAGTTGGCGCTGTTTCGAATCAGCCTCCTTCACTGAACAGGATTTGATGATTGAGTGAAGGAGGCTGATTCAAAAGGGCAAAGCGGAGATATAAGATGTGTTTTTACATTTTCCGGATTAGCGCGGACATAGCCTTAGTACAGAGGAGGGAGTGCATGGTGCAGCCTGGTGGTTCAAACGGTAGAGCACGTACCATTAAGGCTGTCCTTGTCACAGTGGCTCAGGTCTGATTCCAGTCCGGGACATTTGCTGCACATTGTCCCTTCTCTCTGCCCTGTTTCTTGTCTACTGTAACTACTCAATTAAGCAGAAATGCTAAATAAATAAACACACACACACACACACACACACACACACACACATATATATAGGAAAAAGATATGCCACCAAATGACTTTCCAGCAAATCAGCACCTACTGGGGTTGTTTGGCACCAGGCCTGGAAATAAGCATTTGGGCCAGGGTGTGGCTGGGCGGCCCATCTTGGGCGGAAGGCTCGGCCCAGCCAGCAGCAACCCTCCGAGCCAGAAAACAGAACGCAACAGATGTTCCATTCCAGCGCCAACCAGTTGTGCACAGCTAGTCAGACTGGTGTGAACTGGCCTGGGGAGTTGGTTTGGCTTTGTTTGTTGCAGCTGGGCTCATTACAAAACAGACTAGAAAGCTATGGTGGACCTGGGGATCGAGGAGAAGAGGAGGAGTGTTTGGAGAGTGGAGGGGCAGGGGGCAGCAGGGATGAAGGAGCTGGCACAGGAGAGAGAGGGGCACGGGAAGTGTGAAATCTGAGGGACAAAGAAGAAGTTTGTGCCACCAATTCTCTCATATCTTTTTTCTGTTTCTCTATTTCTGAGATTGTTTGTTTCTGCTTAAAGGTACATTAAACCATACGACATGATTTTTTTTTCCATAAAATGACTGAATGATGTCTTCTCTTTTTGCTGTGGTTCAGATCAGTGGAATAGTTGATATTTTATTGCATTGTTCGTTTGGTTTGGTTTTATTACACATGACAAAGAATTCAGAATACCCCAAATGTATCAACAAATTAGGAAAGGGGAGAAGGGAAAAAAAATGACAAACTATATTTATAGTTACTGTAATTATATATTTACACATCAGATCAGTGATGCTGCATTGACATCACCTTTCACAAGCATTTAAATCCAATAAAAATGGAACAATTGTGGCCCACTTTTCCTTAAGGCAGTTATTACTTGGCAACATGCTACAAATCCAAAGAAATGGAAATGAAAATTGAAGCCATATTAGCGGAAACATTGCCCTGCCCGCCTTTTGTTCTGCTGTCTTTCTGATGGCGAGGCAGTGTCTGAGTGGTATGCCATGCTCAGCTATCATGTACATCAAAATTACAATACACATTATTGAAAAATACTGGATATTGGCCCTGATAATTAACGCAATTAGTAATTGTGTTAATATCATATTGTAAGTCACCCCATCATTCCCATCCCTAATGATTATGAATCACAATTATTAGCCTTGATGCTTTTGGATGCCATACTGTGTTATTGTACTCTTTGCCATTTCTATTAGTTTTGCATATTTTCAGCAGCAACACACATTGTAAATTAAATTATTGGTGACTTCTGCTGAGTTGTTGGCCAGTGCTAGAGTTGCTGCTGCGGAGAGTAGGAAGTATCAGTGAGGCTAAACAGGGGGAAGTAGAGCGAAGAGGAGAGACGGAGGTAAGAATTGTGCAGAGGGCAGCAGAGAACGACCGATGAGAGTAAACATTAGAGACGGAAAGAAAGAGAGAGGGAGGAAGGTTAAATTGTAATCAGAGAGAAAGATGAAGAGCGTGAATAAGAGACAAAGAGAGGAAGGGAGTCACGGAGAAGGAGAGGACAGAAAAGCTCAAGAGCTCAGCCCAGCCAATTCGCAAAATCTCCCTCCTTTCCAGTACGGCCTCTGAATCTGATCCTGTTGAGAGACACACACTCACACGCGCGCACACACACGTACACACACACACGCACACACACAGCAGATAAAGAGGCACATACACAGCTTCCAAAAAAAAAAAAAAAATACTCAGAACACACACACCCACACTCCCATCTTCTTCAAGGCTGTTTTTCAAGCTAACTTATGATGTGTACAAGTTGAAGCTAATGCCTCACTTGAACTACCATCAACATTCAATCCAGGCTCAAGTGGTTCCACTGAGTCAGTGGCAGTGCTAAAAGTAAAAGAAACCTATTGATGTATTACTTAGCCAGTCCTCGAAACAGTTGCATGCGAGAGACAAGGCAAAATCCCACTGCACATCAGTGCAACATGTACTTGACTGCGTAGTAACTTTAGCTTTTTCTGATTGTTAATGATCAGTAGAGAATGTAATGACAAGTGTTTTTGATTTCACAGTTGTCTTGGAGATTTCAAGGAGATGGCGGCCTTAGTCAAAGCTTTAAATGTGAATCAACCCAAACTCACAACTATCTGTGTTTGTGGCGGTTGTGTTTGTGGCAGTTTTGTGTGTGTGCCTGTGTTGCAGGGATGGAGTCACTAGCAAGGCAGCAATATAGTGGTAAAAGTTGATTGCAGTTCTTGCTGGAAGGGAAAAGCCTTATGGCTTTTTAGCTTAGCTTCCTTCGTGGGATACCCCCTGTTGGGTCTGTGGTGCTCCAGGCTGTTCTTAATTTGGATTTGGTCTTGGTTTATATCTAACCCACCAAAAAATCTTTTCCACGTGCACAAGTTAGCCTACTTTCAAGGGAATGGACAAGGGGGGCAGCAAGAAGGATGAGGAGCGGGCAAAAACCTTTACTACCTTTACTCTCTGCTGAAAAGCATAGAGTAAAGGTGGATACAGCTGAAAGGCATTGTGCTCTAGTTAATGTTGCTATGTTGTTTAAAAAAATGCTTAAGAACAAAACAAGTAAATTACTAGAAAATTAGGAAAAAACAGAAAATGAGAAAAAAAATCACCTACAAATTTGAAGAAAAAAGGACAAGGACACTATATTCAAATTCATTCAAATTACATATTTAAATGTCAGATAAGTGATGCTGTGCTTGCAAAAACACAGCTACCAACAACAGCCAATCTCCATTTCTTTCCATTCTCTCTCTCTCTCTCTCTTTCTGCTCCTCACACACACACACACACACACACACACACACACACACACACACACACACACACAACCTTACCTGAGCTCTCCATCTTCTCCATCCCCTCCCAGCTGACAGTTTACAAGACAGAGAGAATGGATACTGAATAATGATATCACGTTTCCCTGCCTCGTGTGAATTCATGCTGCAGAGCCCAGGAACCTGTCACCTAATGAAACTGGCACAGAGAGCAAAAGATGTGCCTTGTGTGTGAGAGAAAGGAAGAAACAGACATAAAAAGAAGAGGGGAGTGTATGAGATGGGGAGAGGAAGCTTGAGTTTTCAGCTGAGGGAGTGTGAAAGTGTGTGTGTGAGAGAGTTCAACCGAAGGAAAGGCAGCGTTCATGCATCTGTGTTAGAGAGAGAGCTGGATTGACAGTGAGTGTGAGAGAGTTTTCAGTCAAGGGTGTGTGTGCATGCGGCTCTGGTGATAATTCCCCAAATAAATAAACCTCATCCCAGCCAATTTGTCTCAGATAAGCAGTGCCTGGCATCCCTAAACCCACCTGGTGGAAGTGCCAATTCAGCTTCATTTGACACGACTGGCGTCATTTGAAAGGCTCAGGCACAAGGAGGGTGGCGTTAACAGCAAAACACATTGAGAACGAGACTGACAGAGAGGCGATAAAAGCACAGATATGAAGCTTGACTACAGGTAGATACAGGGAGGGGCCAGATTAACACGCTGTTTTCAGCAGATTACCAGGAAGAGGAGATTCAGCGCAAGGAGAATCCTCTGCGAAAGTAGATCGGTGACAGGGAAATGCACCGACAGGGACGGGGTGAAAAGAGGACGTAGGCGTTTAGGCTTTTGAATGGAGAGATCAAGGAAAGATTAGGAAAAACACAGCAAGACATTGATGAATGAGAGCAAACAGATGGTGTGGTACAAGGAGGAGGGGCTGAGGAAAAGATGGGAGGGTGTGATGGAGCAAGAAAAGAGATGGAGAGGAGATCACAAGGTCATATCAAACCACCAAAGTGAGCCGAACTTTCAAGGTTGGCAAAAAAGAGACCCCAAGATTAGAATCAGAAACATAAATGAACTGCAAATTTCATGGTTCACAAACGCGGCTGAGGTTACAAATTAAGAGAAGGTGATTAATTTGACAAAGAGGTGTGAACTGATTAGCTGTTACGAAGAGGAAGGAGAAACATTCAAGGTAGGCTGGGCTAGAGCCATAAATATGAATTAAGATAACTTTTCCCATGAGGATATAACTTGGAGAATTACTGGCTCTGTGTACAGACATACTGGGCTTGATATCTTCTCTCTCTTTTTCTGTCTTCGTATCAGAGAGAGTGGCATAACCTCCAGCTTCCATACAGGATACCAGTGATTTTGCATGTTTAGTGTAATAGTTAAGAAATTTTAATATTTCACATTTCTGCTAATCTTTTCCTGAAGCAAGTAGTTGTATTTTAGAACTCAGATATCATTTTCTCTACATTTTATCCAGCCATTGTTTCCATTTATTCCACTACAATATGTAAATGAACAGTTTATTAGCAGTTGTATTTAGTGATTTTGAGTGTTTGGCCCATTGACTACAGTTTAGCCACATTTTACATTGCAACAAACCATTTTGCAAATCATGTGGGGGAACTTAATATTTCACAATATGTAATCATTGTATAATATAAACAAAAACATGAATACATTTCTCCTTCAAACAGCTTAATTTATTCAAAACTTTAGTCAAATTTCCTAATTTATTCAAAAACTAAAATTTACAAAATTATACTTGAATACATTATGATGTTATAATTTACCTTCACCCAATACTCATTTTTACTGAATAGAGCTTGAGCGCATCATAATGTAACTTTATACATTAAGGAGGAGCCAACAGCAGCTTAGAGACATCCAAGTCTCTGCTCCAACTCAGAGTTGGATTATGGATCCTCATTAGGGGTGTAATGATACACAAAAATCACGGTTTGGTACGTACCTCAGTTTTGAGGTCTCGATTCGGTACATTTTCGATACAGTATGGGAACAAAATGCAAAACATAAAATTGCTTTAAATAAGCAATTTTATGTTTGTTAGAAACTTTATTGTAACATTATACAAAATATAGAAGAAAAAAAAATAGAATACTGCTGCCAAGTGCTGATAATAAGTTTCCAATAAATATTCTCATTATAAACAAAATATATATAAAATAAGTTTTCCAATAGTTAAAATTTTCTCAAACAAAAATACATATAAAATAAGTTTTCCAATAGGTAAACTTTTCTCAAACATAAATACATATAAAATAAGTTTTCCAATAAATAAAATATTCTCAAATAAACAAAATATATATAAAATATATATTCATAAAAACTCCGATGGCAGTTGTTATAGCTTTGGCCCGATCTGAACTGCCAGGGAGAGGCTGCTTGAATGCCATAGTCAACTGTGTTTGCACTAGGGTGTTTTTTTTTTTTTTTCTTGTACCAGAGATATTCACACTCGGATGACGCCGATTCAAATGAAATAGCCTGTTTGTTGTGTTGCCATGAACGTACCCGATCTCAGCTGAGCAATGTCGGCACACTGCCTTCGTTTTATCCACTTGTCTTTGTCTGTTGCAATATTTGACCAGGAAGCCCAAGTGTTCTCAAACAGGAGATTTTAACGACAAGGGTCGGTCTTCAAGCTCTAGTTTCTCGCTAGTGCTGGTTTCGGTAGCATTACCCGTAGCCATGACATCAGTGCTGAGGCTTCAGGTCATGCTTCAGGTGTAGCTTATTATGCTTCTTCTTCGAGAGACTAGACGCTTCCCCGGCGTATTGCTGCCCTCTACTGTTTCGCACGTGTAGCTGCAGGTGGATATGGATAAATGAAAACAAAACTTTTGTTCCGCCACCTATTATACTTGTGTGGTAACTCATCCGTGCTGCACACCTCTGTACCGAACACAACGTCTTGTACCGAACCAAACGCCCTGTATTGAAAATTTTCAATACGAATACATGTACCGTTACACCCCTAATCCTCATCCTTGTTCTGTCCTGAAAAAACTCAGCTCTCTTGTGTTGGTAGTAGGGGTGGGTTAAAAATATCGATATTTTTGATATTGTATCGATACACATGTGTAGAAACGATTATCGATACATAAATCCCAGTATCAATATTTTAAAATGCAATAGATTTTACCTGTTCGGTGTTTTTGTTTGGTTAACCCCTTTAGTCTTGCGTGGTTTAGTGCCTCGCACACCGTTATCGCAGTCAGATCTCGCGAGATCCAGGCCATCCGCTTCAGAGAGATGAGAGAGCTTGGGGCCTGGGGTCCGTTTCACAAAGCAGGTTTAGTGAAAACTCTGAGTCTGTTAACCCTGAAATGAGGCAAACTCTCTGTTTTCTCTCTCAGAGTTTCTCTCTGTGTCCGCCCTCTTTCAGCCACACACGGTATTTAACTTCCTCATTCATTCAGTCAGCAGGCGAGTTTTGGTGTGGCATATTAGTTCTGCTGTCTGTTATTTAAAAAAAAAAATTAAAAAAAAATTTAAAAACAGTCATTAGGCCTTTATTAGAAGTCCATTAGTAGTTAGGTGGCGACTTTTTTTCACGAATATTCGTCGAGAGATGGTTATAAGGCCGCGCATAGATGTTTTAGCATTTCCAGACCATTATCTTTTTAAGCTTTTTAAGACATTTATGTGTGTGAAAACAGCATTATGTTGGCGATAAAACAACTGCACATTCAAACAGCCACTAAATATTTACAATGTAAAACATCATCAAAATGGGGTACCCCCATGAGATTATGCCGAGGTCTCACCTGTTTGAACAGTGTTTTTATATTTCATCTTAAGTTGCTGCCAAGTGCGCTTCTCCCCCACGGGATTGCACCTAAATGAAATAAATTAATAGGCTACCATTCAAGCAGTTTTCCCCTGTAATATTATTGTGATTGCAACGGACTAGATTTAAACTTACGCATTGACCCGAGCAGCAATGTTCTCCCACGCTGTCTCCCTCTCCTTTGCTGCTGCAGCGATGGTGCACTTTTTTTTTTTTTTTAAAAAACATGTTCAAACTCTCTCACCATCTGTCTGCATCTCTGCGTTAAGATTTCCAATTCAACTGGAGTGAAAAATGCAGCCCGACGCTTCCCCGTTGCCATGGTGAATCGTCAAATCGGGGCTCCATTGACGCTGTCTTTTTATAGCTGTGGTGCACGCGCTTAACTCCAGGTGAAACTACTCCGAGTTGATAAAACTAACTCAAATCAGCTGTTCTGGAACCGAAAACGAGTTTCCTATCTCAGAGTAGATCAACTCAGAGTTCGGGAAGAGCTTGGGTAAGAGTTTGTTGAACCTGCTTCGTGAAACGTACCCCTGGTCTGGTCTGATCTGGGTCTGGGTCTAGCCTGGTCTGATCTGGTCTGGGTCTAGTGTCTGTTTACATTTTTTATTATTATTGTTTACATTGGTTGGCTGCTGGTGATTTGAGTTGTTTACATACTGGTAATAGGTGTTAACCAGGTTAAAATGTGCATTGCATGCACCATGAGCCAGATGTACCGACCCAAAAACTGCTTGCACTACTATTTCAATAAAAAAGTACATGATGTTGTATAACTATTTGTTTAATGGTCAGTTCTTTCTTAATGTAAATATTAATATTTAATTATGCACCAGGTTAGAGGGTTACTTTTACAATTGGATTTACAGCATTAGTTCTTTGAGAATCTCTTCCATTACCAAAGCAAAATTGGTGTTATAACTAAAATATCGATTTCGAATCGTATCGGAAATCGTATTGACTTGGGACCTAGTGTTTCGGAATTGTATCGTATCGGGAGGTCAGTGGCGATACCCAGCTCTAGTTGGTAGGCAGTTTGTGTGTCATCTGTGACATTGCCTCCATTCACTCTCCTCACTCAATCACGGGGCCAGCCAATGATTAGGCCTACTAACAGCAACAGCAAGAGAAGAGACGCTCAGTTGTAGTGAGCCCCTGTAGTGAAAACACTAGCTGTAGCCGCTGTAGATGCACAGTTGATTCAGTTTGTCATTTTGGGAGTGATAGGCTGCTCATTGCCCTTTTTCCCATATTTCTGGAAGAAATCAAGTGAATTTGCTCAGGTTCCAAAAGGTAAAATTGTTCTGATATCAAACCCTACAACACTGTGGTGAGATTAAACCAAGAAAGAAGAAAATATTAAGATGACTCCCTGGGAGACCCTCAAGGATCCCCATTCCTGGAACCCACTTTGAAAACCCCTGTTTTAACCAAACTGCATTGGTGTTACAGGACACTGTTGGGCAATGCAGTTTTTAATATCTTGAAATGCAGTGATTTCAGTGAACAGTCATAACAGGAATCTCTTACTATTCACCCGCTACTGAGGAGGCATTTCATTTTTAGAAATCCATCACACAGAGCTTTCAAATGCACACAAATCACACACAGCTCTTGTTGAAGCTGCCTGCTGGCAAGTGTACTCAATGAGAGTCAAATGGAAGGCATTTTCTAAAATAATTAGGACCAGCTCTATTGGTGTTTCAGTAGGGACAAAATGGCAAAAATCATTTTGCATTTAATTCAGTGTGGTGGTGGTGATTTTGCTCATCGCTGCTGTGAACACAGAGGAAGCGCTGTATTCAGGAGCTGTTGCATAAAACCTGAACATCAAAGGAGAATATCCTGTGACTCTAGAAATTTGATGGGCCTCTATCTTTCCCTCGACGGTGTCACATTGCCAGGTCTGCCGAACTCATACCTCGAGGTGATAAAAGTGACAGAAGGGAGGGGGGTGGGGGTTGTGTGTTGCAGCATAGGGGCCCTGCTCCACCAACAGTCGGGCCAATCTGTCCAGATTAGGCAAGCGGCCAGGGCGTCAAGCTATCAGCCCTGCCTGCCTGACCGCAGTGTATTTTTAGAGTGATTTAGAGGCTCCTGTCTATAATGATAATAACACTGCGGTTCCTGCATGAAGCCAGCCGGTCTCCTTTTGAATAGAGTCACTGATAAGAAAGGACGACAGGGAGCCTAAGGAGTTCCAGTAGCACAGCCTATATGAAATGACAATGAATTTAAAGGGACATACCACCAAATGTCACTGTCAGAATATGTTGCTTCATCCTAATGTGCTTCATCCTAATGTGTAATATGAACAGGATGCAGAGGGTAAACAGTGTCAATCAATCAATGAACATATAAAGAAGGAACGGACCATGTGTCACCCAGTGGCATGTAAGTCCAAATTGCTGTGTGAGTGTGAAAAAATTTGGTGTAGCTGTCTAGCTGATTTGAACAAGATTTCCACCCCTCCAGTTATCCCTTATATAACAGGTCTGTGCCCATGCCTCAGGTGTCACAATTATGAGCATTTTGTCTGTTGCTAACTAGCTTATATTTGATGTATGGGCTTGTACATTTTCAATTTACATGTGGCTAATATTAACATTATTTGGCTACATCTGGGTTTTGTACTAGGCTTTATGCAGCTGCTAGACAGACTCCTGATGTTTTGAGAATGTTAACAAGAATAACTAATGCAAACATTTGTTTAAAAAAACAAAAACAAAAAAAAACCCCACCATGCTGCATTTTGTAAGGTGTGTTTTTTAATATGGTTGAATCTCTGTCCGGTCATAGTTCAAACAGCAGAGGTCTATAGTGGAATTTTCCTTGCCTGTCCCATTGACTTCAATATTAGTGGAAGCAAAATCTAGCATCGCATATTGTCCCTTCCTTATTTAGATGCCTCACAGTCAGTCAGGAACAGAGGTCGCGCAGAGGTTGATTTAGTTTGCTTTTTATGGTTGTAGAATTGTCAGAATTGTGCAATGAGTGAGTGCTTTTGCACACCATCGGAAAGCTCCGGTTCTCTGCTCTCAGAAACCGTCTGATTTTTTTTCGATTGCACCATTGGTTCAGGAGTTACGGTATGAGGAGCTCATATTACAAACATGTGACACACCGGGGACTGTTCTGTGATTGGACGGTCGAAGTGTCAGTAGTCCTACAGAGTTACCGTAATGGCGCTGTATATAGGCGCAAAGCTCTGTTTCTCTGGTTTTCAACGTTTTTTAAAGTTTCTGTATGTCATAAACGGTCTAGGAGATATCGATATGTAGGGTAGGCATGCCGAATCCTGTCGGCGCCGACGTCATCGGTTTAAGAGACATCTTTGCTGTCTTCCCCGGGCTTCATTAACCTGCGGTCCATCCTGTTGGTTGCAGCGCGTCACTGAAGGCTAACGAGGCTCACTTTCGACGGTACATGGTAGAGGTCGACCGATAGTGGATTTTTAAAGGCCGCTATAATAACAATAGTTTGGGGCAGGAAAAAGCCGATAGCCGATTAATCGGCCGATTTATCCACCACCACGCGAAAAAATTCAACACTGTTGGAAATGAACATCATGGATGATCTTTGACTTTATTAGCAACTGTTTTACTGAACAGCTAAGTCAAAGTAATAAATATCCAAATATATAAAATCTCGAAGTGAACATCATACTCAAAGTGATAGCTTTATTATGGGGGAAAATTAAGATGTGCAGGGATATTAGTGCCTGCCGAGCGGGTTAAGATTTACTACAGTATATCTTATGTATATATGTTTACTACATTGTCTGACGCAGGCTGGAAAACGTGCACTTTTATTTACAGTTAAAAACATTTTGCTGTGTGTTTCAGCTTCTGTTAAACTAACGGAGCTGCGGCGGCTTCCGGTCTCAGCTTTCAAAATAAAACCTTTGTTATTGTGCACTTACTCCCAA
>OMLB01061586.1:0-11248 GCA_900302555.1 Myripristis jacobus
TTGATAGATACACATGGAGCTAGACAGGAACGCCCACAAACGTCACATCCGGTTTTAGCCTGGGTGGAAAACAAAGCCTTAGCGACCATTAAAAACAACGAGCGGACAATGGTTAAGAGCTGCTGTGTGACGTTTTGCACATCTAATTTTGCAAAAAATGCTGAATTAAAATTTATACGTTTGCCAAATATAAATACAGAGCCCATTAGAAGGACAAAGTGGTTGCAAGCCATCCGCCAAGAGGATAAATCTGACAGCCAGTTCTTCATGGTGCCTTCTGTATAAATCCCTGCATGATAACAAATAGCTCACATTTATATATTTATCATTATAACCTTTATTTAACCAGTAAAACTAATTGAGACATGAGTCTTAAAAGAAAAAAAACAGACTACATTTAAATATAACTGTTCATATAAGTTGGTTGTAGATAAAGATCAGCTGTGCTGCTGAGTCGTTGTCATGGCAACTGTTAGCTTAAAAATGAACGAGAAGTCGGCAGAAGTATAACTATCAGTCCATGAAAAAAAATATTTTTTCCAGCGGATATAACAGTTACATGATTGAGCTAGCAAAGCAGTTTTGCATTGCTATATGTGGTATTTATTCAGTTTTGGGAAATCGCGATGTCTAGAAAACATGCCCAAGTTGGCTGGCTGACATGGACTAGTTATAGTCAGATCTCATGTTTTCCGCTGAAACGGAGAGAATACTAGCAAAAAACTTTTATATTTTGAGAACGAAATGTCCACAGTATGAATACATTATTATTACACCTTTTATTTTGTTGGTAATAGTTGTATAATCGCATTATTACACGTGTAATAATGCTTAAAAGTCTCTTACCAGGCGACTCAATCAGATAGTTGTAGATATCTCCGTACACGACTGGAGGCCATTGTGTTGAATCATCTGTCCAGTCCTTCATAATATACGGACAACAATCGATTCCAACTTTGACAGGTAGCGTTCTTTGTCGGCTGGCAGTAACGAATCAATATAAGCCATTGATATTCATTTGAAAATCTCTATTTTATTAGAAAATTGGATTCAAAAATCGCACCGAATGCATGGGAATCAATGAGAGCAAACCAATGTTTTCCACCCAGGTGACTCCGCCCCCCAGCTATGATGCGCTGATGACACTACGCCGTGTGTATCTATTGCTGCGTTCCAGCGGGGAGTTGTACCTGTGAATCACGACTTCAAAGTCACGAGTCACGACTTCAAACCATTCCAGGCGTAACTGACAAACATTATGTGGGCATGCTTATGTTATTTCATTTCATACACTTAACAGGTAATGACATCTGTAGTATTTACAACATAAACGTAAAAAAGTAATTTTTATCTCTACCCAATACAATATTTCTCACCGTTGGCTACAACCGTCTCCTGTTTGTGTACAAAACATAAACTGCGTGACGTCGAACGAGGAAGTTGGAGTACGTTGAGCACAATCGAGTTCACAGGCGTGAATTCACAGGTTTGGCTATAGCCCCGCCCACTTTTAACTGGTAAATCACCAGGTACGGGTGGCCTGGAACGCAGCATTACGATTGTCCAGCTTTTTGCTTTCTGTTGTCCTCCAGCAGCACATCGGGATGTCGCCACTTCAGGTGCTCGTTCATCGCTGTGGTGCTGCTGTGGTACGCCATCTCCGTTTTGCAAAGGCTGTAGACTACCAAGTCATTTGGCTTCTCTTTAAAATATCTCCACACTTTTGACGTCTTTGGCCGTCTTTTTTGGCTGTTTCGTGGTGTCACTGCTGCCTTCTTCTCCGTCTGAAACGCTCGGAGCTGGAGCCTCTGCCATTTTTTTCCACTTCTGTTCATGAACGTCAACGTCTGCTTTATGCTGTTAGCGTAAATTGCGTAATCGACAACAACAACTTGATGGTATTTTGTCCGTGTCGATGTATTTATGTCACCGACGTAATCGATTAAGTCAATTAATTGGGACAGCCCTAATCCCAAGTGGTTTCTAAATATTCTGCAATGGACCATATTTTCTACCATATTAGATGATGGCCATGCTGAAGGTCTTCAGCTGTGGGCAGTCATGACTGAGAACAGCTGATTATATTGGTTAATTTAGCCTTCTAGACTTAGGCCACATTTACACGATTAAACGATTTTCACAAAGAATGGTAAACTTTCGTTGCACTTTGGCCTTTCATTTACACGACAACTGCGTTTTAGGTGCTTGAAAATCTAAACTTTGGAAACCGAGTTCCAGAGTGGAATTTTTTGGTAATGCCACTCTCCCCGCCACTGTGTAAACTGCCAATACGAAATTCTTGTGAAAACGATGACGACACTGCCCCACTTCGTGTGTGACTATGAGGTTTTCAGCCATGCGCGAACAGGAAAACAACATTGGTGGCTGCCAAAGCGTTTGTATGCAGGCACGCGGTGCTACTCTGTGGTGTTACATTGCAAAGTTACACCGCCACCTACTGGCGTGGCATGCACACTACAGCATTTTCAGTTGTTTTTGCGGATCTGTGTGTACGAGGATCGTTCTCACATCGCTATTGTATAAACATGGAACTTTTTAAAAACGCAAAGGAATAAGTTTTCTGTTTTCATCAGAACTGTTGTCGTGTAAATGGGGCCTTAGCCTTCTCAACAAAACTGAACGTATGTGTGCTGTTTTTCCACTGGATGTTATGACAGTTTTCACTGATACATCTGATCGTTCAGATGATGTCAGCTTGGTAGCTAGCTCAGGGGTCGTCAAGGTGAACAATACGTTAATTTTAGTTTAATTTAACTATAATTTTATAGAATTTCCAGCCTATTTTCAGCCATATTCAGCCTAACGCCTAACCTCATTGTGTGACTTCACACATTAATGATTGTGCATATCACCCACTGATAAAAATCTCTTCACTGGAAAACTGATGCTTGTGGCAACATTCTCGTGTGGTGCACAGTTGACCTTCAGAGACACTTTTTACTTCAACAACACAATTTCTACTGGATCTCTGCCATTAAAATTTTAGCATGCCTAATACAAATGTACAAATGTGCATGATACAAATTGTATCATGCACATGAATTAACCAAAACACAGGATAGAATTCTCATGCCCAAATTTGCTACTTGTGACCTTGACATTTATATTTTTGTCTTCTCAATGTGCTTACAGGGCAATAGAACCTGAGCAACACTGATAAAAAAAATTTTTTTTAAAAATCCCCATTATCTTTTATTCTTTTCTTCTTCCAGGTTGGTGCCAAACCGGCTATGGACTACTATGAATATAGGACTCCACACTATGAGTCAGGGACACACACCCTGTCACTGGTCCAGGCCTCTACACCTGATACTGCATCAGCCAGCTCCCTGGAGGTGAAGAGAAACGACAAGACACCACTTCCTTGTGACAAAAAAGAGCCAATCTCTGTCAAGTACACCATAGCTGGAGAGATGCAGAGCTCTGTGGATGTGATTTATCTGGTGAGTGTGTCTGATGTATGTGTTTGATGTGTTTGACTCCTGTGTTGGCTGATTGCATGACACTAACAACAGCCAAACTTGTAGCAGCAAGCTTTTATTAGAAGAAAAGTTGTCTTCGAATGGCTTGCAGATTCATGCTTGTAGATTTTAAACATCATTGAAGGAATAATTTATTTATGAGGGTATTTCTGGTCAGAAACTACATATTGACACTTCACAGAGTGATTTTTAATTGTTTCGTTATTTTTAGTAGTTTTCAGACCCCCTGTTAACTAACAATCAAGGGAAGCAGTAATAATGTGTTGATTCCCAAAATGTTTTGTGACAGATTGGTAAAGCTTTGATTCATTTCTTGTTTCATTCTCTCAACAATTTGTCCAGATCTTATCTAGAGGTGTCATTGTGAAGCAAGGACTCGTAAAAGTCGAAGTGCAAGATGATCCAGGTAGGTAAATACTGGGGAGTGGGCTACAACTCATCCTTTTGATAGCATATGCAAGTGAACTAGCTTCTTCTATTCCAACTTTTATATAAAATTTGAACCTGGATCAAGACACACCATAACTTGGAGCATCTGGGATAACCAACATTTAATATCAGCAAGACAAGACATAGCTAATACTCATTGTCCAGACATGGAGCTAGGCATTATCTACATGGCAATGAAATGGAATATTGTGCTTACCAATAATATGAGCCAGGGAGAGCATGCAGATAACAGTAAGGGGGCCAAGAACTGCCCCCTGGGGTACTCCAGAGGACAAGGGGGACAGAGGGAAAGAGGATTCTCATTTCAACATAAAAATAGATAGGCGTGCACCCAGTCCAGAACTGAACTGAACTCAATGGAAAGCCACTAGAATCAGTGGCAAGCACAAGATCAGCGTTTTCAAAGACTTTAGAAATGGAATCAAAGATTTTTCTGTTCAGTACTTATGGAGAACAAGAAGATCGAGAGTAGAGTTATTTTGTCATGCAATGTGATTAAACATTTGGCCAAATGAATTTCATATTGCAGTTGTAAAGTTGCAACTTGCAGCTTTAAATGTTACATTTGTTAGACATGAACTGAACCACTGGAGGACTTGATCATAATTAGTGAATATTAGATCAGGTTTGATGACACCAGTTGGTTTGCTTTTGCAGTAACTTCTGGTGAGGTCTCCTTTGAGGTTGAAGTGTCTCCAGACATGGCACCACTGGTCCAGGTTGTTGCATATGCTGTTCTTCCCAGTGAGACTGTGATTGCCCACAGTGCTGACTTCTCGACCGAGAAATGCTTCAGTAACAAGGTCAGTGTCAGCAGAAGAGGTGTCAACAGAGGTCTGGATGTCACGTTCTGACTTAGACTGATAACTCGTTTTGCTAATATATCAGGCTGAAATTGGGATTTTCTTAAAAAAAACAAAAAGTGCATACTGGTCAGTCAGTACCATTCATCTCTGATATGATGGACATGATTCAGTTTGTTTGACTATGCCTGTTGAAGAATTGATCAGTACTACACTGTTTGTCTGTGTGAAGCCCCTAACCTCAACTGACTCTAATGAGACATTTTGATCAAATTCCACTCAAGTGTGTATTGATATTTCAGTATTACTTGTTACAGTTTTTGGAATTCTTTGTTTTTAAGTTTTAGAGAGCCATTAACTACATGTATATTATTTTTTTTTGTTATGACTATTTTGATCTTTGATGTCCCATGATGATCTAAATGCTGTTTCAGCAGCTTTTCCACCTTGCTAATGATAATTCTGGAGGCAGTGAATGCTTGTAATTAGGCTATGTCTATTTTTGGGGGATGAACATTGTTAGATTTATAGATATTGAGTATATTTACTTGTAATATTATAGTGCATATATAAATTCAATGTGTCAGCTAGTGGCAGTTTCAGTCCAAAATTATTGGTAGTGTCCTTCAAAAGTCTTTTATCACCTCTTGAACTAAACCTTAAAGAGAGTGAGAGCTGAACCATGCCCACTGACTGCTGTGAGACAGAAAAAAAAGAGTGAAGTACAGTCTTTTGCCCAAAGGGGGCAGTGCTGAGCACTTGCTAAACAGCTAAGGTGCTAATTTGGGGCTGAATGCAATAAAATGATCAAAACATTTGATTGCAAATATTTGCCAGAAATTGGACTGACACTGTCATTGTTACATGGCCCAATATTCATAATTCTAGGCTGACATGAAATCCATGGTTGTTAGATTAGCATTAAGGCTATGTGGTATTGAGTGGCTGCATAACCAGAGGGAAAATGCATTTTCCTCTCTAAATGGTATCAGATTTCATTCGTCTAAGCACATAGAAATGATCTTAACTAGCATCTTCTACTAGTTTCTCTTCACCAATGCATAGTAAAAAAAAAAAAATCATTTAGAGAGCTGATTTTCTGTAAAAGTCTCATTGACTGCTGTACATTTGAGCCCAGCTTTAGTGCTCTTTAGTGCTCTGGAGGTGACTTCAGATATTTTTGTAGGTGGAATATCTAACCACATAGGTTATCTCTGCTTCAACTTGAATGTCAGCTTAATGTAGTGAAATGGGATGTAGCTCACATGAGGTGACTAAGCAGAGTATTTAAAGAATAAAAGCCCTAAGGTCAGGGTGGTGCCTGTGTGTGTGTGTGTGTGCGCGTATGTGTGCGTGCACGTGTGTGTGCGGGTCAGGTGTCGTTGGAGTTTAATCCGTCCTCAGCTGTCCCGGGAGAGGAAACTCTCCTACAACTGTCGGCCAAGCCACACTCTCTGTGTGGCATCAGTGCTGTCGACCAGAGCGTCCTCATCAAGGAGTCAGGGAAGAAGCTGGATGCAGACAAGGTAACCACTGGAATAAACTGCAGTAGTCATGCAGATCATTTACGTTTTTTTTTTCACTGTTTTGCTATCATGATCCTCTGCATCATCATTCAGCCAGAGGTTAGAGTCAGACTCGTAACTTGAAGGTTGTCAGCTTGGAAGAAGTTGATGAGTAATGCTCTCCTTGTATATTGAGAGCATTACTCATGATATCATGCAAGCTGCAGTGACAGTCAGCTTCAAGTAGGCTTTCCTAATCTTAATACATTTGGTCTGCAGTCTGGATGCAGCAATTTGAGGAAGCTGCTGGTGGGAAATAGAGTCTTTATTTATGCTAAATCTGAGATATATTTGTTTGGTAGGGAGTTAGGTGGAAGATATCAAGGCATGCACAGTAATGCTCTCTATGTCAGGCACATGGAGAAAAGTGCTAAATCTTGAAAACAGTCGGAGGTTTAAGTTGGAAGAAGCTGAGTTCATCTGCTCTTCAAACTTACGGGAACTGTCAAATATCTCACCCAAGTTTCTAACAAGTGGTCTTACAAAGAGAGATCTGCAAGGTTGTGGGAGGTGAGACAGCCAGCGGACAATCCATGTGCCATCCCACATGTGTGTTTAAACCATACAGCTGTTGTTAGCTGTACTTTTTTTTAATACTCTCCATAGAACAACATCAATCAGTGCAAAAACATTAAACACTTGGCAGTTCATAGCAGCGACCCTTATCTTTCTTTTCAGATGTTTGATTTGCTGCCTGTGAAGAAATTGTCCCATATTCCATACGAGGTTGAAGATGCTACATCATGTTTGCCTGTGAGAACAAAGAGATATGTTCTTCCAAGACCTGACAGAGACGACAAAGATGCTTACACAGTTTTCCAGGTACTTTTTTATGCCACAGTGGGCACATCATATCAACACTCTCCATCTATAAATAAATAAATAAACAAATAAATATTTTTTATGATATATATATATTTTGTGTGTGTGTGTGTGTTTTGTATATATACATATATATACATATATACACACATACACACCCATATATAACACATATGCACATATGCATGCTGCTTTACCCAGTTCAGTAAGCCAGCCCTGGAAAGAAGGACTTCTGACATCCCTCTCATCAAAACCTGTCTACCAACCATGACACAAGTCAAAATCCAGTCGGAAGCCTTGCAGTGCGCCACTTGTGAAGGGTCACTCAGAACATATATAACGTGTTTCAAATTCAAAGTTATCCTCAGAAATTTCTCTTATTTGTTTGTGGGCCCACTTCCAAAAGTCTTGAATCATAGGGCATGAAATAAAGACTCTGACTCTGGGGCATTTTCTTACAGACATTTTCAAAGAGTTTCCACAAATCCCCTACCACTCCTGTATACTTAATGAAAGGCCCAGGTCTCATTCCCAAGCTATCTTTAGAGCAGGGCTACTCAACCCGCAGCCCGAGGGCCACGTGCGTCATTTTTATGTGGCCCGCCAATGTCATATAATAAAAATATTATTATTCTATATAATTATTGACTTTCAGTCTGTGGACAGTTCATTTCTATCCGTAACCACAAGAGGGCGATAATGCATAGGCTATTGCGCTGATGTCATGAACCTGTTTTGACCTACTGGCCAGAAGTGGGTGTGCCTCACCTTACATAGCTGATATACAAGCCCACCCCAGGTTGCTACTGTGACCGGTGTGGGCTTGTTCACCGTGCGTTGCGTATCTGTCATACAACAAAGTATAACCCGGGCTTTAGTGTTTGATGTTACAGTGCGATGACAGGAGGACTCAATCATGGCCAATTCCAAACCGAAAAGGAAGATAGAAGTATCTCATATCACTGTTCACATTTTGTGAATGAAGCCTGTTTATTTTATAATGTTCCAAGGGATTGTGATATGGCCTAATTTCAGTATTAACCTCTGAGCAAGCTGCCCTGTTCACATTTTGGGAATAAAGCCTCGTTTTGTTGTAACTGCATCATTTCATCATTAATCATTGCATGACAATCTTTTATTCAGTGAGGTTTGGCCTTGGATGGAAATGTAGCTGTTTTCTGTATGTTTCATTAATTTTTAGACTAGTCATGTAGCCTGTGGCAAAAAGTTTTGTTTAAACATCCAGAATAGGACAGACAGAATTTTTAGCTTGCGGCCCTTGGACACAGCTGAATTTTGCTGAGTGGCCCCTGAGCCATCTTAAATTGAGTAGCCCTGCTTTAGAGCATTAGGAGCTGTATTGGCCTGGTTAAAAATCTCTGAATAGTAAAACGAAGCCTCATGACCTGTTCTATATATCATTGTTATACCAGTGAGAATATTATTAGAATATTATTATATTTCTGAATGACCCAAAGACCCTCGTTAACAAGTGCTTGAGTTGTAGATACTGCCTAATACCAGCTTATCAAATGTTTTGAAAGCTTTTTCTTCATATTGATCTCCAAGTGTGAAAATGCCCTTGTCCACCCAATCTCTCCATAAATAGGGCTTTGCCTATCAGCAATTTGGGGTTTAGCCAAATGCTTGACTCTGTAAAATAAATATATTTTTATATTTTACAATTCTGTAATTTATTTCCTATTTTTATTGTAACCTGTTATATGTTCTTGTATGTCTGCAATCTCTGCTGCTGCCTGTCTTGGCCAGGACGCTCTTGTAAAAAGATTTTTAATCTCAATGAGCCTTTCCAGGTTAAGTAAAAAATGAAAAAATAAATAAATGTTTTTGGTTTATCTAGAATTTGGGGATGAAGATGGCAACAAATTTGGTTATCAGAACACCTTCTTGTGTCAAGTATAAGGGAAGAGAATATTATTATGGCGGCAATGGTAAGGTTTCTTTCTTTTGTTGAAGGTTAACCAGCATAATTCCATTTAAGTTCATTGTGATATTGTTGCTCCTTGCCACTGGTTGAGTAATATCTGAATATTATCTGGTTTCTTCAGTTATTGCCTATAGATATGACAGCCACCCAGTGGGTTCAGCAGGACCAGTTAGTTTTGGGAGGACTGCTGGATCTCCTCCAGTGATAGAAACAGTCCGCACTTTCTTCCCTGAGACTTGGATATGGGACCTTGTGGACGTCGGGTGAGCTCCTATCATCACTCTTGACCAAAGAGGTTCTATATAATGCCAGAAAGAGTTTTTTCAGGATTGTACCATAGCAGAATCGTGTTTAGACCTCTAAAGAACTCTTTTAGAAAGTTAGAAAGAGATTTATCACTGACAGCCTATCAGGCTGCAGAGTGGCTTTTTCTTTGGTGGTGTAGTAAAGTGACTGATGTAACTGAACCAGCAACAGTGCAAATAATCCCCAGTATGTATGTGTCTCTGTGCACCTGTTAATCCAGAGAGACTGGATCCAAGGATGTGCCCCTCACTGTCCCGGACACCATCACCACCTGGGAGACGGAGGCTTTCTGCTTGTCCCCCCAGGGTTTTGGTCTCGCTCCTCGTAAAGAGCTCACTGTCTTCCAGCCCTTCTTCCTCGAGCTCAGCCTGCCCTACTCCATCATCCGGGGGGAGCACTTTGAGCTCAAGGCAACCGTCTTCAACTACCTGACCAGCTGCATCATGGTAATGAAGCCCTTTACATTGACAGTGCATGATCTATTCAATCAGCATTGGTTTTATTTCAGTTTTTGTTTGTTTGTTTGTTTTTTACCAGGTATGATGGAGTTTGTCTGATTGCATATTTATTAATTAAATGGAATCAGTCAGTACTGCACTAGTTGTCAATGGGACATCCTGAATTTTATTTATTTATTCAGTCATTTTGAGAAGTCCCTACTGTAAGCTGCATTCTAGACCTTTTTATTTAATTTTTTCTTATTTTCTTTATATTTCCGCAATTTGTTTCTATCATGCAGTTCCAAGTTTCCAAGTTTAAGATCTGACTAGTGTGTCTCTTGGCCAGGTCACTGTGACCCCAGCCCCCTCTGTAGAATACACCCTCACCCCCCTCTCTGGTGACAAGTACTCATCCTGTCTGTGTGCCAGTGAACGCAAGACCGTCAGCTGGACGATGGCACCCAGTGTCTTGGGTGAGGCCAGACCTTCACACCTTCATTTTGCTGAACACTCAAACTTGTGGGGGAAGCAGGGTGCATTTTATTTTACCTGTGTTTCCTTGATTTGCTTGACCTGAAAGACAAGTCAGGGAATAGGCAACATGCCAGAAAATGTGATGACACAGCAGTAGTCAGTGCTGTGATCCTAGTTATTATGTCCATGACATGATATTATTGGTGGTTTTGATTTACATCTTTCCTCTTTTCTTTTATCAGTCATTTGGTACAGAAATTGAACACTTCCTGCATCGAGTCCTGCTTGAAGCTGATTGACATTGACTTTAGTGCGTCAGGGGTATTTCTGACTCTGGTTAAAAAGTACCTTTTGTCTCAGTTTGCAGTCCTTAGAGTACAGTTGCATCAAACTTGTGATGATTGACTTTGCATGCATTTGTGCTGCCTCTTATTTTGTTCCAGGATATGCATATAGAATAAGTGAGAGCACTTTACAGTCAGTTTAGCAGTAAAATAAGATTCAGCTACTTCATCACTAAAACATCATGAGCAGAATTACAGTGTACATTGGCCATGGCCTCACAGTGCCATACAGTATCACTGTGAACACAGCATGACCATGTTAACGCATGAGATAGACCACAGAAGGGATGCTTTTTTATTCCTTGCATTATTTCATTAATTATCTTTTTTTGCCCAATGAATTTTTACACCATCTCACTCACAAAATATTTTGACTTTGTTAGATTCTCCAGAATCTTTGAATTAAATATCAGATGCAGAGAGATTTCATATTTTCTGTCTTTGTCAATCTTTCTTTTAGGGGCTGTAAATGTGTCTGTGAGTGCTGAGGCTGTGACATCTGATGTTTCATGTAACAATGAGATTGTGAGCGTACCAGAGAGAGGTCGCATCGATGTGGTCACGCGCTCTCTCATAGTAAAGGTAGGTGCCTT
>OMLB01061587.1:0-19274 GCA_900302555.1 Myripristis jacobus
AAAAAAAATGTTTCAGTCTTTCTTTTCTTTTTTTTTTTTTTTTTCCTCAAAAAAAACAAAAAACAAAAAACGCCACCACAAAAATTCACCAACAAAAATACTCTCTCCTAGGAGGTCTTTCTCAAAAAATAAAACAAAGAGAAGAAGAAAAAAAAAAAAAACAAGTACTCACGC
The DNA here is from genome assembly GCA_900302555.1 of Myripristis jacobus. Lineage (NCBI taxonomy): Eukaryota > Metazoa > Chordata > Actinopteri > Holocentriformes > Holocentridae > Myripristis > Myripristis jacobus. The sequence goes on from OMLB01061587.1 coordinate 175, forward strand.
CGCACGGCACCACAACAGTTAATTTGTCTGTATTGTTTGGCCAACCTGTGACGGACCAAACTCACAGCAGGGAGAATGAGAAGAGACGGCGGTCTCGCGGATTCGCACCAAGCCTGTACGAGAAACGTCACAACCAACTCTGTTTGTCTGTATCGTCTTTTTCTAGAGTGTTCCTCTGCTTTCCCAACCATCTCCCTGACGTCACTTCCTCGCGACCTTTATGCGCCCGTCTTGCTCTGTGGCGCGAAGAATTAGTATTGTGCGCCCTCCCGTGCACTAGGGGGCGATCGTGTGCTTTACATAAGTTGAGTTGTCTCCACCACAATATTCTCTTGCCGTTTGGTACACCTGGCTGCCGTTAATTACTAAAAACGGAGGACATGAGGCTGCTGTTTGCACAGGACGGTATATGTATTTTGTGATGGATGTCAGGTTAGTAATTTATTGATAATATTCTGCCATTTAGTTACAGTTATTTTTTATCAGAATTCACTTTCCATCTTAGTGCATTTGTGACATTGTTACAGTTTCTTTAGTCAATCTGTTCTCTTTGTTGAAGGATGGCAAATAAGATATTAAGAGGAGAATTGCTACAGCTCCAGCCGAAAACTGCAGGTCATCATGGGTAGCAAGTCACTCAGCTGTTAGCACTTTGTTTTGTATGGATAGTGTTCAGGTTAGAGAAAATGCTGTGCTACAGCATCTACAACACTGACAAAAGCTTCTCTTAAAGCAATTGGTTTAGTGAAGCATTTGCCTGTATATGTTCTTGAGCTCAATCTAAGTCTACATTCTGACACTCATTTTCCAAATATAACTGAATGAGAAAGTGGTCATTTGGAAGTCCCAGAACCAGGCTGTGACTTTCTTATTTGATACTCTTTGAGTCATGTTTGTAACTTGTTCATGTTTTAGTTTGAACTTGTTTTTGATAGTTGTTTTTTGAACGCAATACACATGAACAGAGAGGCGAAAAACTAATCATCTGCATTGTACAGTGGAACTCCCCATGAACCCGAGTGGCAGAACATAGATTTCCATTGGATTGATGTATTTATACTGTACAAATTCCAGCTGTAGCCTTAGTCCCACACTGGCAACTTGGAATTAAGTCTATCTGTGTTAGTTTCATAGTTAAGGCAAAAAAAAAAAATGGATTTGGATCATCAACAAAATCTAGTCTATTGTTCTGGGATCCCCAAAAATTCCGTCCTAATATCCTGTAAGTAGACTGACAGATAAAGTAACGGGTAAATCCTAACCCTAAAAGTCTGAACTGAAACAGCAGCAGTTGGCATTGGTTAGCATCCATGTTGCTCAATAGAGGAAGAGACAGATCCAAGTAACAAATTGTCCTACGAATTGCCTGCAACTGTTGGAGCAGTTGCACCCCCAATTTGTTAAATCGAATTGGAGGTGCAGCTGCTCCAGTGCAACAAAATCCATCATGTCATACCCGATTTCAAAATTTGTTGACTTCTTGACAGATGGCTTCTGATGAGAGAGAGGCTCAGTCCCAGGCTCTGGGCAGGCCAAGGCAAAGATAAGTGGGATGTTTTTGCCAGGCCTTCCTCTTACTGACTAATTATTCTAATCTCATTTAGTGCTACTTCTCTTCCTGCAAATAGATAATCTGTTACCCTTTTGTACAGAGGGTGTGGTGTTGTCGACTCAGGTCATGCAGAGGGAATGTCCATACAGGACATGTTCAAAACCAGGGAAATGTGAATTTGCAGTGTAATCCTTATGTATCTGATGAAGTGTTAATAGTTTCCTTTATGGTTTAACCTTATGGCAGTCCTGAAAATTGGGTCCTGTAGAATAGTACACACTATTTAATTTCTTACTAACAAAAATCGAATTTGCCTTCCTTGAGCAGCAAGGGTTAATGCGCTTCATCAACTAAAAAGCCTTTTCTCTGAAAACAGGCCATCAATACATGACTGTCATGCCACTAGAGTTCAGGTCTTGCACTGTTTGTCATGAGCATTTCTCCTCCAGGTATTACTGTTGGCAGCCCTTTATGAAGCTCTGGATTTGATTTGATTTGATTTTTTTTACTAGAGTGTCATGCACACAGGTGCCCAGCCCATAAAGGCTTACAAGACAGAACCACATAGAAAAAACAAATAGTAGTCAGATTCATCAGACTTCAACAATCAAATATCCAGAAAAACACACCTTGCAAACAAGTGATAAGGTCATACAAATAATTCTTTTTTTCTTAATGACATGCATTTTTTATAAACCTAGCTAAAGCAAATACATCCTTCCTGAATAACCATTCTAGTTTACTTTCATCATTTAGCCAAAACAACAGCATTTTTTGAAAAAGAAACTGCCTCTCTTCATTATACAGAGGACAATGGAACACAAAATGCATTTCATCTTCTGTCACCTTTAAATTACATAATGAACAAGTTCTCTCTTCCTCTGTAATGGAGTTGAATCTACCCGTTTCTAAGGCCAGGGGGATAATCCCAGCCCTCAACTGGGCACTCACAGGGACCTTTTACTTCTGTCCAGAGGAAGAGTTATGGTTCTGGGCAGTAAACATTTTTTAGTTGGCAATAAGTTCTGGTTTAAACCATATGTCATTAGCCCATTTTTCTTTGTATGCCAGAAATAACTTATGCATCGCAAAATTAACATTACATCGCAGACTGTTAGTAAAGATGTGTTGTTGATCTATCTCACTAAAAATAGCAGACAGTTCACAGCACCAAGAGTATTTATTGGCTTTATCCCAGTTAAAAACTTTTTTGGCATTCTTTCATCTGGCATAGAAGACAAACGATTCCATAGCCTAATTGTTTCCCGTTTCTGCTTTATCAGACACGGAACCCATCCCATGTCACCCTGGAGAGCCAGAACAGAAGTAAATTTATGCACCCCCAAAAAGTAGCGTATAGCTCGATTTTGAATAGCATTAACCCTGGGTGAGTCCTTACTTCCCTGGAACAGTTGACCATTGAGCATTCATGGCGTATGCACAATATATGGAAGTCCTTAACTTTTAAAAGTTTGGGAACCCCTGGCATACTATGTGTGCCATGTGACAGCCAAACACTCTATTAGAAAGATTCTGAGCTACTGTTTTCCTGACAGTTTTGTATATTTAGATATGTACAAAATTACAATCAGCAAAAGTCTGTAAACATTTTGAGATCAACTGTTTTTTGTTGAATAATTTAGTTTTAACAGAAACATGCTATAAACATGTGATATGGAAGAAGAAGAAGAAGAAGAAGAAGAAGAGGAGGAAAGAGGATGAAGATGAGGAGGAGCGACGTAGCGACGTAGCCTTGTGACGTCACCTGGACTGACGATTGCGGAAGCTAGTCGGTTCTTGCTTTCAGCTGGTAGCTCCAAACCAAAACAGTGGAAATGTTTTGTTTTTATATCCAGAACGAAGCATAAATTTGCTAAGGTATCGTATCAGTTTGCGACGGTCACCTTTCCTTATCTTTCATCTTGTCTGAGGAGTCAACAGTCGGTCTGTCAAAATGGAGGTAAGTTAAATGTCAGCGTCGAGGAATTAGCCTCAGTCAAGCTACACCAACTTGACAGTGACAGCAACGCTACCCAAAAGAAGGAGGATGCTTCTGCACATTGTCTGTAACACTGTCTGTAAATGACAGTGTTAAAACAACGCTTTGTTCCGCAGGGCCTTCGTCACGTTATTTCTGAGTGTGTGTGTGTGTTATCAAATGTAACATGGAGTACTGCTGCCGTGTCCTGTTAGCTACCTGGCTAAGTGTAATGATGCTCCCAGGATAGTGGGCTTGCTCAGCCAACTAGTTTTGCCAGTTATAACCAGCAGGCTAGTTGTGTTCATCTTTAATTTGGATGGGATGATAAATACTGCTAGTAGTAGTCTGCAGTCTGTTAGCACCCACATGTGCTGTTCAGCCACACCAACCTCCATTCAAAAATGTGGTCATTTCAGCCTGACGTGGGTACAGATTATGGTAGATGCAGCGCAGAGCAAGACTGCAGGCCTTTTTTGATTAAGTAATGTCTTCTGCTAAATTCGTCTTGTATATAATCCACGAAGCTGCAGGCTATTTATTTGTTTGTTTGTTTATTTAAATTTTATTTGTGTGGATACCCATTAGTCACTACCAAGGTAGCAACTACTCTTTCTGGGATCCAAACATCATCACACAAAGCATTACATCCTAAGGCAAAAAATATACAATTGCTGAAATTATACCAAGATTACACCTACACTTAAGCAACAGAACAATAAAATGTCTCCAAATTAACTGTGCAGAGAACACCGCGGTGAAGAATAATCCACTGATAGCATAGGAGCAAATCTATTAGGAAAACATTTTTTATGTGGACTAAAATTTGTTGAAAAAGTAAATCAACTATACCATAGTGTGAAAGGTGGAGGTGAATTTAACTAGCAATTGCTAATATACAATACCAGAAAATATCTCTGAATTCATGGTAATGATTGAGAGGGACATCCAAAAGAAAAATCTCTGGAACCTATTTGCACACGTATGAGGTTTTTGTTGATTTGTTTTGTCTATCAAGCAGCAAATATGGGAATAATGCCCCCATAACACTAAATATAATGACACAGTACCCACACTGTATCAGGAAATAATCAATATATAATCAGTAAAATCTTTGATTCAGCTCAAAAATAATGTGGTATCACTAAAAACAGTGAATACAGTGAATGAGATAATAAAATGACCAAAAAACCTCTTAAAATTGGTTCAAATTGCCCACTGACACCATTCACAGTTTAAATTATAGGTGAGCACAGCATGAGGACAGGTGTCCTCTTGCATAGTGCTTTTGGCAAGATGACAGATTTGAGCTTATTGCCAGCCCCCATCCATGAAAATCTGCAGTTTGATGTTGCAGTTGTTCCACACAAATCTGTGAAATTTACATGAAAAACTTTACCTTCATTTTACAAATGAAGGTGATAGAGTGGCACATCACCTGAAAAACACAGAGGTCACCTTTTCTGACGGCTGTCCTCAGAACATGTGACCCCAGTTTACCTGCATCATAACTGATTCAAACACCAAAACAAAAGGTTATTCATGTAAATGTGCAACAGCGCCCTCCGCGGTCACAGATTGCAATGGCCACAGACTTCGGGGGTTTGTTGGCACAAGCACACACCTGACAGAGCATGATTTAGGCTAGGACCTTTTATGAACCCCCTAGGAAGTACTGTACTGTTCAGCATGCATCTGATTGATCAAACAACATATTTCAAATAAATTTCCATGTTGATTTTAGTGTGTTCTTTGAAAACAACACGTAGTTTTTAGGAAAGCCATATCATATCATGTTATGTCATTGCTTATACTGCTACAGGACCTTGGTGGCAGCGGGGCGGAGTCTGTGGCATCACCCCCAGCAGGCACACCAAAGTCTAAGGTACAGCTCATCAACTAGCATTAGCACAGTGTCTAATGGCTTGAAAAGGCAATCACCATCTTTGCCATGTGTCTGAGTTTGTATTTAACTGATCAGATGGGTAGATATGTAACTGACATAAAGGTGCTCTTCTTTCTCCCCCATTAAACTCTCAGTTGGACACATTGGCCAAAGATGACCTCATCAAGTTTGCCAAGAAGCAGATGGCTGCCATGCAGAAAATAAAGAGCAAATGTGCAGGTAGCTAGAAACTGTACCTGTGTGGTATCTGGCGGTGGGGGTTGTGGCTGTGGATGTGTGTGTATGTGACATTATTCTCTTTCATAGATTTGGAGAAGGAGGTTGAATCCCTCAAACAACAGCAATCAAAGACCAGTAGCAGCAATTCAGATGATGCAATATTGATACAGGTAGGTATGTGCCAAGGCAGCACGTCTCCATGTTACTTATAAGTAGTGTAAATATTCCACAGTCAACATCCTTGTCATATGAATTGTGAACAAAGTGTGTGTGTGTGTGTGTAACAGGAACTCTCTGAGAGAATGGATGCTTTGTTACTGGAGAAGGCAGAGATTCAGCAAAGCCTGGTATTGTCTCGTAAAGATCTAGAAAGGACAAAGCAGCAGGCCAAGGTGAGCTCAGACAAATGGAGTGGACACTGCTTAAAGTGCCAGGTGTACAGACTATTACAGGGTATCTCACAACACCTGACATAATTATACAATACACTAAGTCCCAGAAGAACACCAAATGTTTGCATAGATGTATATAGTGTTGTCTGAGATTGTCACAACATTCATTTAATTATTATGAACAGGATGACTTGGCCACACTCCAAGGAGAGCTTGACCGTTTGATGCAAGACCACCAAGGGAAGATCAAGACCCTAGAGAGTATCATTGAGGAATCTAACAGCAAACACGAAGAGGAAGTGACTCGTTTTCAGAAACTACTGAAAGACAGAGAAGAGAGTGACAGGGCAAGGGAGAGTGAAAGAGAGAGGGAACGTCAAGCTGAACAAAGCAGTGTGAAAGAGCAGTTGGAGAAGGTGCAGCATGGTTTGGAAGCTGAGCTGGAGAGCCTTCGAGCTGAGCTGGAAGCGATCCAAGAGCGAAAATGCCAGGAGATGGCCGAGCTGCAGGAGAGTCACCAGAGGGAGCTGACAGAGGCCCAGCAGGAGGTGGAGAACCTGAGGGAGGAGCTGGCTCAGAGGAACCTGCAGCACGAGGAGGAGATGAGAGCCCTGGAGGAGGACTGCGAGATAGAGAGGGAACGTCTCCTCCTTCTCCACGAGGAGCTGACCGAGCAGCTGGCTCTTAAAGGTACACCTGGACTGCACCTGACAGGGTTTAGGATCTGAAGCACTTCTCTTATGGTGACAGTCGGTTACTGTGTGCGATAGGCATGGCCTTTGCCAGGTTTTAGAAATTTAAGCTTAATCACTGCATTTCTGGACTATTTAGAGATTTGGAATATTTTGAGATTGGAAAGATTACAATGCCTGTCGGCATATACAGTGTAGGTTGCAGAGTTTGTTCTCTAGGAAGTTTACTTCCCTACTAGATGAAGTGTAGCTTGTAGCGTATTTTATTCAACATGTTGACAACTGAAGGTTGTGGTATTTCAGCAATGGAACAGTAAATTTTCTCCAAATCAGGTGTGCAGAGAACACCATGGTGAAGAATAATCCACTGATACTATATGAACAAATGTATTAGGAAAACATTTTTATGTGGACTCCAATATACCATAGTGTTTATGCTATACCATAGTGTGAAAGGTGGAGGTGAATTTAACTAGCAATATCTGGGAAAATTATATTGTAAAATATCTCTAAACATGGTGATGATAGAGAGGGATATCCAAAAGAAAAATGCATTGGGCCTATGTGCATACCTATGAGGTTAAAGGTTTTTTTGTTTGTTTATTTATTAAGCAGCAAATATGATAATAATAACCTCATAACACTAAATATGAAAAAACTTCCCACAAATTAATTAATTAACCAACAGAGCCTCTTTATCCCCTGGAAAGTGTATTTTGACTACTTTTAGATTACTGTCCTAAGTGAATGTCATAAGTTTGTAATTTGTAAAAAAGTAAGTAATGTAAAAAGTAAGTAGTAAACTGAGTCTGGTACCACTTGTGGCGACAAATGGCCTGTTATGGGCTTATTAGCTTATTAACGCTGGTTGGTCTGCCTTGTTGGTGTGGTTGGTGCGATCACACCCAGATACCTTTACTGATTCTCTCTCTCTCTCTCTCTCTCTCTCATATTTTAAGATCCACAGGTTTTATTTGTCATATGTGCACTGGCTGTATAGTGAAATGCAAATATACTTGAAAGAATGAAAGAATGTGTTGATTCTCAAACATCAGCTGGTGTGAAAAGGGAGGTGTTTGTATCATGTTTCTGTTTGGGGTCACAGTCTTACAGCATTGAAACTCCTTATCAAGTCGCTGTTTTCTTACCAAAAGTCACAACTGACCATAGCTAACTTAGAATGAACATCGCAAATTTTTATACCAATGTTGCTGAAAACCACAGCTGAGATGCCCACAGCTGTTTTTTAAATGCTTAATTTAGGAACATAATTTCCTTTTTAGATAAGGATTCTTGCATTGAAGGGTATATGGAGAGGTGGGTGCCAGTCATTTAGGTCATAAGTCAGCTCGCAGATTTCTTGCAAGCATTATGGCATGCAATATAGCATGATCAAATAAAGTAACCAGCTTAGTTGTTGTTGCCTATGCCTAGCATTTGACTAGCTCGAACTAAACTGACCAATAATGCTTTGACCCCTGCAATTTGTTGTCAATGTTCAGTTCTTTTTGATCACTGAAACAATACAATCTACGCATTATGCTGGATGGACTCTTCAGAAAAACAGTACATTTATTTCTGACAGATGATTTACATGGCTCCAGGAAACACCCTACCAATAAGCAGTAAGATCTTACACAAGAAGGGAAACCTGACTACTGGGCAGCAAAGACTAAAATCTAACTTAGTCATGATATGAAACACCTGATTTCTGGGCACCAAGCTCCTAAAACAAACGTCGAGATGTTGGGGATCACCCTACCTAAATTTAACTTGTTAACTGACATTACAAGGATTGGGCACTCATAGTCAGGACTTAAAGTTAGTAGCTAGGACCAAGTATGCTGTTTCAAGGTAACCACACTCTAATTGTACAGTAATTCTATCTTCCTAACCTTGGCAATGATTAAATATAGACAGAAGTCTTTGTTTTTGCATATTACTCTTAATTATATATATATATATTTTTTTTTATTTTTCCAGACAGCTACCTGCAGGATGTGCAAGAGGAGGATGAGGAGCCTGTTCGAGGTTCAGGAATTGCTAAGATGCTGGAGCTGTCTGGCTGCAGCCAAGGCGACTCCAGCCATGGGGATGGAGAAGAGACTGAAACTAGGAGACTGAGAGTTGCTCTGGAAGATCTCCAGGCCCAGAACACCATGTTACAGGATGAACTAACCTTGCTGAATAATGTCAAGGGTGAAATTGAGGCAGAGTTGGAGAGAGCTAAGGAGGAGTTCCAGATGGAGAGGGAGGAGCTGGAGTTCAAAATTGATGAGCTACTGATGAACCGGGAAGGTCCTGTCACTGATTCCACCACAACCCCAAGCCACATGAACTGTGACCCTGTGATAACCCTTGATTCGCACAGACAAGAAGTGTTAGGTGAGCTCCAACAACAGAGTGAAGGACACAAGGATGAAGGGGATCATCTCCAATCTAGATCCAAAGTGGTGACTTTAGCAGTCAGTCCTGTCCAAGATCAACAGCTCTTGAATCCAGATGAGCTACAGAAGCTAAATCTTGAATCCCAGGAGCTCCAGGAGGTGAGGGCCCAGTGTGAAGCCCTAATTAGGGAGAGAGACACTGCCCTGGCTGGGTACCAGCAGACGAGGGACATATTGCAAGGTCTGGAGGCAGAGCTGGGCCAGAAGACGAGGGACTTTGTGCTTCAGTATGAGGCAATGAAGGAACAAGGATCCAATGCACTACAGACCCTCAAAGACGAGATCCAAGAACTCCACCAGGAGAGGGATGGACTTGTGGACAGGGTCAGGGAGGTTACAGAGGAGAAAAATAGCCTGATGGAGAAGGTACAAGACTTGAAGCTGAAGCTTGAAGGCTCCTCAAATGAGACCCAAGCCACAGAGGAGTTGAAAGTGAAACTCCAAGCCTCAGTAATGGAACAAACAGCTGTAGCCTGTGAGCTAAAGGAGTCTGTAGAGATGCTAACCAGGCAGAATGAGGAAGTCCTTTCCCGGCTTCAGGTGAAGGAGACCATGGCTCAAGAACTAGAGGAGATAGTCAGCACCCTTACAACAGAACGAGACCAAATCCAGTCCCTGGTCAAACTCAGAGAAGAGGAAGTGGCAAGGCTGAACAATGAGAGAGCAAAAGAAGTCCAGGGGCTGCAGGAAGAGAAACAGAAAGAGATAGACAGGCTTAGAGAGGACAAAGAGAGGGACTTGGAGTGCTTGAGAAAAGAGAAGGAGAACGAGGTAGAACATTTCAAAGAAGAGAGGGAAAAGATGAAAGAGAGTTTAAAAGAAGAGACAGAGGTTGTTATCAAAGATCTTTCCTTGGAAAAGGCTGACCTCCAGCACAAACTTGAGGAGGCATCATTTGCACTTTCCCAAGTTCAGGAAGAGAGGGATGTTTTGGGCTCCAAGTTGGCAGCTCTGGAGCTTCAGCTGGAGCAAAGCAGTTCTGAAAAGCAGCATCTAGAAACCAGGTTGAGCTCACTGGAAGAGGAGATAAAGCAGGCCCAAGCCACCAATAGAGCTCTAGAGGAAAACCAGTCTGAAGCCCTAAGGAGCTCCACTGAAGAGGTGCAGGAGCTCCAAACTCGTGTAGGGGAGCTTGAAAAGGAGAGGAGCCAACTGAGGAGTAGACTTGAAGAGGCCCAGGGGGAGACAAAAACGGAGGAGGTGCAAGAAGAGCTCCAGGCTCGTATAGAAGATCTGGAGAAGGAGAGGGACATGCTGAGGAACAACCTGGAGGAGGTGGTGAGGGATATGGAAGGGCTGCAGAATGATCTGAAGGAAATGAAGTTAGTCAATGAAAAGATTAGAGATGAGAACCAGAAATTACAGACCCACGTTTCTCTGGGGACTCAAGAGAAGGAAGAGAAGGAAATGGACAGACAGAATATGGAAAAAGAGAGAAGAGCACTTGAAGAAAAACTGACCGAGACAGATTCACTCGTAGCGCAGCTGAGGAGTGAGTTGGCTGCCTTCCAAGTGAGTGGAGCTTATGTGATGTGATATTTGAGTTTTGTTTTGTTTTTTTTTACTCATAAGAAAAGTAAATTTGACAGTTATGGGTGTGTTGATTGATTGACAATCATAACCGGCCAATAAAAATTCGAAATAGCTGAATCTCTGATCAATTTACATTTCAGTTCTGTTCAAAAACTAACAAGCAAACAAAAAAATCAGTAGCTGGATTTGGATTGTACGTCATAAAAAGCATGCAAAATTTTCTTAAAAATGTTTGACCTGAAAATGGTTAAATTTGAAGTTATTCAGTATATTGGCATGGACCTTCTAGAATCCATATTGTTTAACCTGTAATTTGAGTGCCTCCAATTAGTTCTGCTGATTGCCTTCTTTTTTATTTATTTATTTATTTTTAATTAATATCTGTATAAATTTTGTCTCTTTTCCCCTTTCCTCCTCTACCAGGAATCTGATGCCAAGCCTGCTGTCTCTGAGGAAAATGGAGCCAGTCAGTTCCTGGAGAGAATTGGTATGAACTTGGCCTAATCAGTTGTCAGTTGTAAACCTTTCAAATCCTTTCAGTTTAGCCTGTAATTAAGACAGGTTAGAGGTATATAGATTATAATTTCATGATGTAACTTTATATCTGTGTAACTTCTGCTCCCTCCAGCCCTCCTGGAGAAAGAAAGTACAGTGAAGGATGAGAAGATGAACAAGATCAAGGCAGTTGCTGTCAAAGCGAAAAAGGAGCTGGATGCCAGTAAGAAAGAGGTACAGTGAAGCTTAGGGACATTTCTTTTTTACAACGCAGAGAGCTTGGCTGTATTTTCTTAAGCATCAGAAAGCTGAATTTCAGATTTATTTATTTATTCATGTATCTATCTGTCCCACCAGGTATTTATTCAGGTGGTCTCACTGACGTTAGAGATGTGAAATGCAGAGGTAGCTTCAGAAGCATAGCCTCAAAGATAGGTATAATACAATGCAATTACCCTCTGTCAGACTGTCTGAAATGCTTCCCTTTTATTAGAAACTTGAAAGGCACTGGTAAACTGCATCTTCAAAGTAGAAGGGGCAACATGTGTGTATAAAATCTCTCAATTATCAGATGTAATCTGGAATGTGGGCTGTAAATATGTTTCCTCTGTACAAAATTGTATTATTTTACTCTCAGGTTTAAATAAGGTGTTCCACATGAGGTTTGAAAGCTAATTCATTACCTGCCTGCCTTCTTAGGTGTTTTTGTTTTTGTGTGGTTGTACTGGACAAATTTTAGTTCAGTTTTATCCGTATGGTTCTTGGATGTTCATTTTTCTGCTCCTTTGTCATTTCATCAGTGATCAGATGTTAATGAATCCATCATTGAATGAAATTGCTTCCAGGTTGCAGCGCTGAAGGAGGAAGTGGACACACTGAAGGTGGAAAGGGAGAGAGTGAGCCACTCTATGAAGGATATCATCCACAGTGCTGAGGGCTACAAGGTAGGATATCAGATACTATATCGAACTTTGGCAGAGTGTTGGGTTGTACAGTTACCTGGGTGTGATTTAAGTCCACATGGTGGTGAAATATCCTCATAAATTGTTCTGTGTATTTGTGTCTCTCCTTTCACTTATATAGTGCTGCTAAACGGCTCCCAAAACACTTTTAGCACATAAACCAACACCAGTAAAGCTGATTATGCCAACATTTAAAAAAACAAGTCCCACTGCCCATTTTTTGAAGAAATTAAATGGCAATTTCCTTGTTATTTTCCTCAGTGTATTGGAAAGTAGATAGACTTATGTATAGTAACCTTGTGCTAGGAGGAAAAGACCTCATGGCTTTCCCAAATATTTATAATTACACACACACAAAATAAAGGATACCAGGACTTGTTGGTTTTTATTGGCATACTCCACTTTGTTCACTTTTGTCCATGTGCTAAAGGTGATAATTTGGGAGCTGTTTTTTTCACACTATAGGACAATATGAAAAAAATACAGTGACGTTTCTTTTGCCATCAGCAGTCCAGCTGGCTCGCTGGCTGTTAGTTCTGCCACTCACAACCTCATATGCTCATGTGAATCAGCTCTGTTTCAAGTCATTTGAAATATTAATAGAAAACATTTATTGGCTATTTGCTTTCATTCTAATCAGTTCTTGATATTTTTATGTAAAGTACAGTATCATCTAATTGATTTGATTAATGTAAGTTTAGTATTTTTTACGTCCATCCTTTCTCTGCAAAATAAGAACCACAGTATATGGCTTAATTATACCAATCTATCTGAATGGTAAAAATTAATTTGTTTATTTTACACACAAACAAAAAGGAAAATCAGATTTGCAATTGCCATGTTTCTTCATTTTGCCAATAGCAAAATCGAATACATCAGTTAAAACATGCTGTATATAAGTAAAAGTAAAATTACAGACTACAAAAAAACATAAAGAGCAAGTATGCCAAAAAATGAGACTGTCACTACTCGTCACTGATTAAAGAGTCATGAAGTAGGATTATTAATTGATTCCCTCAATTGCATTTTTATTGATTGCCTAATTTAAAAGCCAATTTAATTAATCACTTCATGAATAAATTAAGCACTAATAAGTAATCACGGTATTAGTCTGTAATTACTGCAGCAGTACAGCCCAGGCTCTGTATCAGAACAGCATTTTAGAAAGCCAAACGTGAAATTGAAATCCTCGTAATTTAATGTATTATGTGGCCAACTGGCAAGCGTAACCTGACTCACTTTGAAATACACTTTGTGTATCTGCGTAGGGCCGATGCTACGCCCAGTGGTCTCTGTAAACAGCCCCCAGACTGCTGTGTGCTTTATGACTGTGTCTCCATTAGGGAAGAAATCACTCTGTTGTATCTAATGAGAGTTTTCTTCCAAACTAAAATGGAAATGCTGTCAAAATCTTTGTGATCCATTATGTTTTCTTGCATTGAACTGCTTTAAAATATGAGTGTGTGTATATGTGTGTGTAGAATCTACAGATAGATTACGACAGGCAGACAGAGCAACTGGATAAGGAGAGAGAGAAGGTGGAAGCAGCAGAGAGACAGATTGCTGAGCTGACCAAACGACTCAGCACCGCCGTCGCACAGGTAACTCATACACACACCAACACCACTAACACACAAAGTACTTTCCCCCCAACAGTAAATCTAAACAGTGCAACTGTGCCACTTTTTGCAGCAGTACATCTTCCTAATACTTCTCACATAACTCAGTTTCCTTCTGATTTAGAGGTAGCCATTTAGGCCCCGACGCTTTACCCGGCTCAGCTTGACAGCCCAGTGCCCACAAATAACCCATCAGATGTGACTGCATGAACTTGGGAAAAATACTGTTTATTTATACTCCTCTCCCCTGCCTCATAACTGACTCCTCTTTCCAGTGAGAGAACAACAGGCGGTTAAATGGAGCGGAGTATAGCCTCCATCTGCCGTGTGCTAGTGTAACACCATTTGCCGAGGCAGAGGTTTATTTTTCTGTATGCTCACAGGTCGCAGGGGAGAAGGCAAGACGGGAAGCTAGTCAGGGATCTCAGTGGACGTCTGGACGTCTCTGTTTACCGATCATAGTTTCAGTGTTTGGCTGACAGATGACGGGAGGTGGCTGCTGTTGTTGTCGGTTCACTGTTCCTTGCAGAGAAAGCCCACGGAGCCTGCTGTTGTCAGATTTGCACGAATGAGTTTCAAGTGCGTCACGTTCGCTCGGTTTCGGTGCGTTTACCTACATATGTGCATTTTCAAGCATATTGTCGCTCTCAGGTGAAAACCTCATATCTCGAAAATGTCAGTGTTTCAGGAACAAAAACAAAATACAGCCTTGTTTTTAGTTTAATATCCAGACTGCAGAATGATCTCAGCCCATAGAGAGCCATGCCATCTTTCTACTCAATTAGGTTTTCAGGGTGCAAAGAGAAAGTGACAACAAGCCTACCTGCATGTAAATGTATAATTGTAGCCAATGTTTGTTTTGTCTATGCATTAACATTTGCCTGTATTCCCTTATATATGGCTGTTGTCATGTGAAAACTACTTAACTCCCATATTTAAGTAGTTTTCACATGACTTTCACTTAACTCCCATAGTGTTTTACATTTAACTAAAGGTGCCAACAGAATTCTACGTAAGCTCTAATTGCTTGGTGTTCAAAGCAGGGTGTTTTTGTTATGATTTTGTCTTACTTTTGTTGTTGTTGTGACCAATAGAGAGTTAAGAAATTATAGAGCAGACTTTGTCATAAAGATTTAAAGCTGAGCCATGGCCATTGACTGTTCTGAGACAGAAAGAAGAGTGCAGTACAGTCTTTTGCCATCGTGGGGCAGTGTGGAGCACTTTCTAAACAGAGAAGAGCATATGGCGGTCTTGAGGCTAAACGCTATGACATGATTATTACATTTAATGCCAAAGATTTACCAGTAACTGAACCATTACTGTTGTTACAGGGCCTAAATATTAATAATAAAAATAGAATTATAAGCTGACTTGATGATTGTAAAATCATGTCAGTTTCAGAGGATTGCCACTAGCTTGAGGCTGTGTGGGGTTGACTGGTTGCATAACCAGAGTAGAAAAGATTTTTTCTTAAATTGTTTCAGATTTTATTTGTCAGAGCACATGGAAATGTACATCTCCTTAATTACTGTCTGGTCATTTTCACCAATGCACAGTGAGAAAATTATTATAATACAGAGAGCTGTTTTTTGCTGGAAATGTCCCATTGAAAAGGTGTTCATTTGACTGTTCAGCCTTATTCTAGCACTATGGCGCCCCCTGGAGGTGGAAATAAATATATTCTTCTAGGTCATCTGTTGCCGATATAGACTATCTTTGGTGAACATGCGGGAAGACAAATGGAGGTACAGTGTAGTGCAAGACTGTAGTTGAACAATCTATAGCTGAATTTTATTCTGTGAGCCCTCATGTCTCAGGCACTTCAGTCTCACATTTAATTAGAAGCTAATGAAGCTAGCATTTGATCGGTTGCTACTGCAGCATTGTACTCCCATCTGTTTTTTGCTAATTAGTTTATGCACAGTTGAAGTACCAATAGTATTCCTTCTCATTATATATCATTAAGTCTGTCGTAACCAGCACCATGTTCTTTATCAAATGTGTCTGCTTTGTATGACACATTTACAGAGTAATTCAAGCTTGCTGCTGAGCAATGAAAATACCTTGTTCGCTCACTAACATGTCCAATTCTTTGGCCAATCTGTTATCTCTGCTCAAAGTTGACATTATAAATGTATCAATAAGAGGGAAAATCAGTATAACTTCAGTCGTGTGTGACAAGTGATCATGGATGGTTTACCATTTAACTGTAAGCAATTTGTTTTTTAAAACTATACCAATCTTGTTCAGGTTATAAAAAATGTGTGAAAAGTTGTCTTTTTTTGTATATAAAAGCGCACGCATGTGAAATTATTTTGAATGAATTTGGAAAACCCCATTCATTTCTTGCTTAAGTGATCTATTTTTTGATACGGGAGTCTCAAAAATTCTACCAGATCAGACACAAATGACTTCTGAGGACTCAAAAGCATATCAAAGTGGGCTTCTATGTGGATACTAACCCTGGTTTTTGGCACAAGGTGTCATTATCTCACCTCCTGTGTGGGTAAATGGTTCATTCCTGAGCAGATTTGGTGAAGGCTTTTGACAGGACAGTGACCTTACTCCCCTGTGTCTCTGCCTCTTATAGAATGATATGCTGAGCAGTGAGAAGGAGGACCTGCGGGCCGGCATGGACACCCTGCGGAGCACAGTGAGGCAGCTGGAGGCCCAAAGCCAGGAGCTGCAGAGGCACTCAGCCAGCCTGGACAGAGATCTGCTGACAGAAAGAGCTCTGAGGGAACAGAAGAGCAAGGTAGAGAGAGGCACATGGGAACAGTGTTTGGTTGTCTCAGTTCTGATTGCAGCTAATCCACTTGAAACTTACTCATTTCTACAGACATTTCACAAGTAGCTGAGATGCTCACTTTTGCCCCAACCTTCTCGTTCTCTATTTGCAGTATGTATTGTACATAGGAGTATGCCAGCCACTAGAGAAAAAACACTGTTAACTTTTCAAGCTGTTTGAAGTTTAGAGGATATTTCTGAAGTATACTGGATGTTCATGTTTTTAATTTGAAGCCAATAGTTAATATTGTGTTCATGCCATGAAATTTTAAACAGTAAAACTCAGTGTTTTGCCCAGAAATCTTTGCTTGTGCTGATTCTGATCAAAATGTCTTATTAGAGACAATACAGGTTTAAAATCCCCCTCCACTCAAAATGTGTTTTTCTTATGTTTATGTCCCCTGACATGTTTGATCTTGACTATACTGACTTTATCTGTGCAAAGTTTGTCACTAGAGAGGTGCTTTCACACTCCTCTACAGAAGGTGGAGGTGTGTGCACACACCCTTAAAACCTGAGAGTCAGATGTACCCCGGGCTAGCTAGATTTGGTACATCACAAATCCACCAGCCAATCCCATCAGCCGAGGGGGCGCTGCTTTGCATATCATTATCAGCAGCTCTGCCAGTCATGGTGCTGGTGCTGGACTGCTGAACTGCTGGTCATGTTTTGTTTAAGGAAAAAAAAAAAAAAAAAGACCAACTGGAAACAGTTGCTTTATATGAACAGTATTAGTGTAACTAACAGATTTGCTGAAAACATTTTTTTCATGATTAGACTATGAAATATGGCACAATTTTAATGAGTGTCACGGAATGAGACTTCCACGTTCTGTGAACAGAGCTCTGGTTACAAGCTGGTGTGCGAGCAGGCAGGGGGTGTGTGCTGGGACTATTCACATATTCATAGATACAGTGGGCCAAAAAAGTATTTAGTCAGCCACCAATTGTGCAAGTTCTCCCACTTACAAAGATGAGAGAGGCCTGTAATTGTCATCATAGGTATACCTCAACTGTGAGAGACAGAATGAGAAAAAAAAATCCAGAAAATCACATTGTCTGATTTTTAAAGAATTTTTTTGCAGATTATGGTGGAAAATAAGTATTTGGTCACCTACAAACAAGCAAGATTTCTGGCTCTCACAGAGCTGTAACTTCTTCTTTAAGAGGCTCCTCTGTCCTCCACTCATTACCTGTATTAATTGCACCTGTTTGAACTCATTATCAGTATAAAAGACACCTGTCCACAACCTCAAACAGTCACACTCCAAACTCCACTATGGCCAAGACCAAAGAGCTGTCAAAGGACACCAGAAACAAAATTGTAGACCTGCACCAGGCTGGGAAGACTGAATCTGCAATAGGTAAGCAGCTTGGTGTGAAGAAATCAACTGTGGGAGCAATTATTAGAAAATGGAAAACTTACAAGACCACTGATAATCTCCCTCGATCTGGGGCTCCACGCAAGATCTCACCCCGTGGGGTCAAAATGATCACAAGAACGGTGAGCAAAAATCCCAGAACCACACTGGGGGACCTAGTGAATGACCTGCAGAGAGCTGGGACCAAAGTAACAAAGGCTACTACCAGTAACACACTACGCCGCCAGGGACTCAAATCTTGCAGTGCCAGACGTGTCCCCCTGCTTAAGCCAGTACACATCCAGGCCCGTCTGAAGTTTGCTAGAGAGCATTTGGATGATCCAGAAGAGGACTGGGAGAATGTAATATGGTCAGATGAAACCAAAATAGAACTTTTTGGTAGAAACGCAACTTCTCGTGTTTGGAGGAGAAAGAATGCTGAATTGCATCCAAAGAACACCATACCTACTGTGAAGCATGGGGGTGGAAACATCATGCTTTGGGGCTGTTTTTCTGCAAAGGGAACAGGACGACTGATCCGTGTAAAGGAAAGAATGAATGGGGCCATGTATCGTGAGATTTTGAGTGAAAACCTCCTTCCATCAGCAAGGGCAATGAAGATGAAACGTGGCTGGGTCTTTCAGCATGACAATGATCCCAAACACACTGCCCGGGCAACAAAGGAGTGGCTTCGTAAGAAGCATTTCAAGGTCCTGGAGTGGCCTAGCCAGTCTCCAGATCTCAACCCCATAGAAAATCTTTGGAGGGAGTTGAAAGTCCGTGTTGCCCAACGACAGCCCCAAAACATCACTGCTCTAGAGCAGATCTGCATGGAAGAATGGGCCAAAATACCAGCAACAGTGTGTGAAAACCTTGTTAAGACTTACAGAAAACGTTTGACCTCTGTCATTGCCAACAAAGGGTATATAACAAAGTATTGAGGTGAACTTTTGTTATTGACCAAATACTTATTTTCCACCATAATTTGCAAATAAATTCTTTAAAAATCAGACAATGCGATTTTCTGGATTTTTTTTTCTCATTCTGTCTCTCACAGTTAAGGTATACCTATGATGACAATTACAGGCCTCTCTCATATTTTTAAGTGGGAGAACTTGTACAATTGGTGGCTGACTAAATACTTTTTTGCCCCACTGT
>OMLB01061590.1:0-13156 GCA_900302555.1 Myripristis jacobus
TATCCTCATTCATTTTGGCCCACAAACCTTAACCTTGACTTTAAGCTGAGCCTAACTCTAACCTTAACTAATAAGCCAAAATGACCACCCAAACTGAAAAATCCATTGCATACCTTTGAATTTTGTGTGTGTGTGTGTGTGTGTGTGTGTGTGTGTATGTGTGTGTCTGGCGCTTGATCAAATCGTGTTTGTGATTTCTGTGTGTGCACGTGGCCCTGCAGTCTCATGCCTGTTTTATGGGGATTGGCGGGGAGTTTACTTATGTGCAATGAAATGAAACAAAAAAACGTAGGAAGGGAATGAGGCCCAGTGACTCTAAGATTCTTCTACATAGCACTATCTTGTGTTAGATTGGTGGTAAAACACCCAGAAACTTCACTGAGTTCTATTCATCCTTTGTATTACACTGCGGGTTGCTTGTAAAAACTGAAAAATTTGAGGAAAACGGTTGTAAATTGTTGGATATAAGGCTCCTGTTGGGTTACTTTGTCTCTGAGCTTGCATGTAGTGAAAACAGTTGCACTTGCACCACTGATCTCTGGCTCAGAGTGCAATGATTCCATGTTTTCTCTTTTTCCATTTTTTAACCTTGTATCCCTCTCTCCTTCAGGTTTACATCGACAATGTACCCGTGCAAAAGCCAAAGGATTGACATTCCTATAGGAATTGTTAAACCAGTTATCTACATAATTTCGACTTAATTACACTGTTTTCCATCTTTTCCTTCTTCTTTTTCTGAGAAAGGATTATTGGGCGTTGTTTGTCTGTCTGTCAATCATTTGTGAATTCTGAGCCTAAGCTGGCTGTTTTGGGCTAAACTTGAGGGAATGATGGATTTTGACACTGGGGTCTGGGCTGGTATTGTTATGTGCGGAGATTAGTAGGACATGCAGGAGCAAGCAGGCAGGTAAGCTCAAAGGAAACAAAAATATTTGACTCAGAACACATGGAGCTCTAGGAAACACAGGGAACCCTAGGAGCACTGGAAACCACAAGCACGACACACAGCAAAGACAACGGGTCTGTCTCAAATCAAAGGTTGTATGCTACCTAGGTCGTATTTGTAGGCTGTTTACGTCACGGTAGCGTGACAAGTGCTGTCCCAATTAAATTTTACCGCGCGGGGTCCTGCAAATGCAGCCGACCAATCCAGCCTATTTTTGACTAATTTGCAGGATACACCTCCACGATGCTTCGTGGCTGACATTACAGCCTACTTCCCAGGCTACGTTTCAGTCCAGTTAAATTTATGGATCAGCCACCATTGCTGGAATTATTAAGCATGTTTAGACCGTCTTAATGTTTATATCATGACGTTTTGATAAGTTTTCATGCCTATAATTATCACCATAGATTCGGTTTAGCTGTTAACTGTATCCGAACAACGCCTGTAAATGCAAGTTTAGTTAGATGAGTTACATAGGCATTTTGCATGATGTTTCCATAGCAACCATCAGCGCATCAGGTACGTTACAATGTAGCCATGTGTACAATTACTTTAATTGGGATAGTCTGTAGGTCTGAGGCGTGAGATGAAATATAAGTCGGCCTAAGTAAATAAATAACCAATTAGGCTATGTCAACGGGTGCTGTTACAATAAACGGTGTATAGGCTACTATTTTACCTGATCACCCTGCTCCCTTGTGCGAAAATATATTACCCGGTTGCGACGGTGCAAGTGATTGAGCTCCTGCATCTTCACGAAGACAAAATAAAATAAAATACATAAAACTATAGAATCAATGTTGTCCATCTTGAGAGCGTTGAAGCTGCTTATCGTTTTGTTTCATGCACAGGTGTTCACTGACACACCTCCGAAACCTACTTTGGCATTTTACGCTGCATCAATCGAATGCGCTTTGGGAAGCCTCGATAATAATAATGTAGGAATCCTCCGCAGGCTACACCGTCCCAATTCACTAAACTTTTAGTTCCAGTAAACCTGATATCGGTCCCTACGTAGAGCGCCTCCTAGGTAGGGACTGGAGGCTGCGACCCAGTAGGCATCTAGCCATTCGATTGAGACAGACCCAATTATCAGACAAAGAACTGAACTGAAGACAGGACTTAAATGCACAAGGAACTAATAAGAAGACAAGATACACCTGGGGAAGAGGCAGGAGCACAAGACAGGAGAACACAGAGGAGAGGCTGAGGGAAAGTGGGCAAGTGAGGAACTGGGAGGGACAAACAAGACTAACCAGAAACAGGTGAAACCATTAATGGAAGTGACACAACAGGGCAAAGGAAACTACACCAAAAACACAAGGAAAACACAGACAAAACAAAAATAGAGTCCAAAACACCAGAAACTCATGTTCAGTATCTCGAACACTGCTGTGTCAAGGTGGATGAGCTTTTGAGGAATGATGCATTTTTACATTTATATCCGGCATCTACAAGATGAAACTGATTGCTTCTCCATGGCGACACCCAGGCAACTTGCACCAATCGTGGTGGACATCTGACTTCTTCCTTCTGCTTTCATCATGAACTTACTATATGGATATGTTTCACTCACAGTGTTAGACTGACAAAAAATGAAACTCAAGTGACTCAAAGTTTTTGCGTTACAACAGAGCAAGGCATTTATTTATCAAGGTGAAGAATTCACATATTGAGCGATATAATCAGCCAAAGTTTAGTCAGGAAATAAAATCAGATAAGATACACCGAGGCTACAGTTAGACTGAGAGCAGAGATTCATAGGCCTACTTCAAATCACTTCAACGTCACTTCCATTATCACTTTATATTTCATTATACATGATACGTCTTCTGTAACAGACTTTTGCAGATTACCTGGTGATGCTGTAAATGGCCAGAGTTTACAATTGATAAACATCATTCAAAGTTAGAGTAAATATGAGTTGTAGACAGTCTGAGTCTTTAGGCATGCCACCCCCTACCATTTCAAAGAAAAAAATACTTCTTTTTCCCTTCATAAACAAGTACAAATGGGCACAAGAGCATGTCTTCCCTGAGAGAAATCATTTTCAGGGGCAAACTGTATGGTGAATATCTGCAGTTATTCATTAACATTTAAAAAATTGTATGTCATGCCAGTATCGCCACTGTACTCACCAGTAATGACCAAGCCATCAATGTAAATAGTTCTATATTTTTCAAATGTGTAACTAATCCACCCACCACCATTTAATCACATCCATCTAAACTCTCAGTTACACTTTAAAACACAATTTATAAGTATATCACAGCAAAATAAAAATCATGGTAGATTCTGCAAGCACTATAGTTACTGCCCTGTGATTAAAGTACACACAATATATTTGGGCTTATGTATTTGTCTGTCTGTGTGTGTATCCATCCATCCTAAGTCAGAGCTGTGGCAGTCAGTACACTGACGAGCAGAGTCACCAGGGAGGCAAACTGGATCGGAGCATCACTTGATTTTGCCTGTCTTCTGTTCAAATGAAGCAGAAGGTCTATAAAAGAAAAAATAAATAAATAAATAAATAAAACTACTGAGGTAGAGATATGCCATAGTTATGTTAATTTACAGTGGATTTCTCCAAATGTACAATATTTAAAAGTTGTTGCTATTAAAACATTTGATCTATAGTATAGCACCTTTCACATATTTTTAACATTAAAACACTGCAGTGTTAATTTACATGATGCATTGATTAGATTGTCAGCTTCAAAAATATTTAAGAAATTAAGTTAAGAAATGAGCCGTTAGTACTTTGATCACTGTGCATCATGGTCAGAGGTCCCACAGAGATGGCTGCAGTGTCATGGAAGGACACATCCCGAGAAACCCTCGTGTGATATCCTGGGTAGCAGTGCTGCAGGAAAACAACATTATAAGCATTCAGCTGATGCTCTTATTCAGAATGACTTACAGTAAAAGACCACTGACGTACTCAAGGACATCATAAAAGCATGGCTTCTCATGGATGCATTGCCTGTTGCAGTGCTCAAAGCTGTTGCCTTTTAAAAACCGGAAAAATCTCTACAATCACCAGATCGTTGTGTCACCGATAGCATGCCACCAGTGCGACCATCAGTGTGTATATTCCTCGATGTTACAACAGAAGATACCCCAGATTATTCAGAGTAGATGAGCAGCGATGTAGATAGTACGTACAGCAGTGCAGTTGTTGTGTCTCAGAAGACACAGGTGGACCTGGCAGTGCAGGTAGAGCGTGGAAAAGTTGGTGAAGGTGAACATCCTGAAGGAGAAACGGGCCACAGTGGAGATGCCATTCTGCAGCAGCTCCACTGTACCGTCTGCTTCATTGGGACACCTGGAGCACAGCGAGGGAGGAGGCAGATAGACAGGTTAGGAGGGGAATTTCAAAGTAAAAGGCTTAAGTTAGACAAGAGAGGATGTGTGCTCAGTGAGCTATGAATTACAAGAGAACATTTGTATTAAAGTAGTTAAAAGAAGTTAAAACACAATAACTCCTTTACTCTGAGGAGAGGAGATCCCATCGGACAGGGTAGCTGGCTACATTGACAGGTGTGGCCCAACAGGAGTCCAGAACGGTGGAAATCTGCCGACTGTCAACTCCATCTGTCCGCAGCTCCACATACAACATTTGGTCCACTTCCATTTCTATGTTGCTGGAAGAGGTGAAGGGGAAACGGAAACCAGCATCCTGATAGGGGATCATCCTCATTTGATAGCGACCTTGCCCAACTGGAAGCTTCCTGCTCACAATGCTACAGAAAAACATTACACAATATGATTACACTTAAGAAAGAACACATAGGTTGTAGGTTTTTATATTTTATATGGCCAAAGGGTTTTTTTGTTTTTGGGTTGTTGTTTTTTTTTACCATCATCATCACTGGGTAGAAAAAAAATGGAAAATATGAACCCTATGTTCACCCAACTTCAATCCACTCCTCTCTAGTTTCAGTGCTCTTTTTGGCTTTGTGTCCCTAAAAATGTGTCTACATGGTGCAATAAGGACATGTTGAAAAGTCCCCAACCAATTGCCAAAATAGCCCAATATGACACCACAAACAACTGTTTACAATAATAATGGAACTGTGGTAGTATCTGTCGATGTTAAACTGCACTTTGATTCAGCTACCACCAGTCCCTCAGCTAATCAAGAAATCACTCATTTGAAACATGCAGGAGATAAATAGGATGTTGTGATCATCACCTCTCTACAGGGTTGATGCCCACGTTCATAGACAGTGACTGGCTCAGGGGATACTCGCAGGAGAAGCGCAAGTGGATGTTCCTCTGGCGGCTGATCAGCCCCTCATGGGGGTCCACATCGCCCTGAACGGTGTTCTCATAAATGAAGTGGGTTCCATTGCTCTATGAAGGATAGAAGTATAAATAGTGATAGTGTAAAAGTTGTGTGCACTGAGCTAATGCTTTTTGCTTATCTGTATTCAGCTGTCCTGTAGAAATCACTTGGCATTTAAAGCTGTGTTAACTGATATTACTGGGATCAAGGTGTGACAAAAGGACCTTGCTGCATAAAAGACATCATTTGTAGGTCCATTTCCACTATTGTCACCATGGACCTACTTGCCAGCTTCTTATTATCACCAGGTTTCAGTTTTCTAACTTTCTGTGTTGTGCCAACACTAAACCCATCCCCAACTCCCATGTCATCCCCTCTGCTCTCTGACCCCACGATGACAGACTTAAATATTAGTCACACAAATTGGCAGGCAACACATGCTCAAAAACTGCTATATTCTATATTCTTGCAAAAGCTTTGGCAGCAAATTAGCTTTATAAGGGTATGGAGTGGGTTGACGGGGGAATATATTGAACATCAGTTTATTTACGAGGTCACTGCTGCTGTCTGGTGAGCATAATTAATAACCACAACTTTAAAGCATTTGGTGACTTTAAGACTTGTGCACCTATGTCATTCGAAACTATAGCCTGTACCCTGAGAACTGTCCCACACAGGTGCTCATCATTATTGAAGTGGAATTTGAGTCGTCCATCCTGGACAGTCCCGTTGCAGGAATCGTCCCTGAGGTGGAGGGCATCGGGATGGAAACCGGCTTCAAACAGCTGGCAGCGGGACAGAGACATGTTGCCTGAACTACTAACACAGGAGGTGGATGAATCTATGAGAGGGAGATAGAAATAAAAAAAACATATTTTGAGATTGCAATGGCAAAACTTAAATAGAGACCTCAAGTGGGAAACCCTACAGCACTGGTTAAAAAACATCTATTCTGTCCTTGGGTCTGCAGTTCACAAACATTTACAGTAAAACTACTGTCATATTAATACAGTGAACAAGGACAAAGGAACGGTCCGCACCATAACTCTCATTGTTGGGCCGATGGTGTCTCTCATCGCAGAAGCAGCCATAAACTCCATCCTTCTCCCCACACCACTCATAGTCTGTGCAGTCCAGCTGATCACAGGGGTCTGACTCAGCTGGAGAAACAGAAGGAAAAGGAAGAGACCGAGAAAGAATTGGTCAAAGGGTTGATACATACAACAACACCAAGGACAAATGGCAAATTCCACTGATCTTCAACATGTCTGTTTTTCATCAGTCTATCTTGATTATTGGCTAGTTCTTTGCAGACATACCACACAGCAAAGCAGAGCGCCATGAGGGAATATCCAACTCCAAAATGGAGCAAGTTCTTTCATAGGCTGACACAGCAGAACACAGCATGCCATTGGCTGGAGTGTAGAGGCAGAGATCATAGACACAGGCAGTGAAAAATGGTTGGGGGTCTGAGTGCACGTGACAGATGCTGAATGGCCCAGTAGTGTTGGTGATGATACTGCAGAGATTAGAGTACTCCTCCATGAAGGCGCAGTCTTCAACTCCACCACCACTACGATCATCTGTGGATCCACATCTACAGAAGACATTGAGGGTTACATTTAACACTGCAACTGACTTTGTTTACTTTGTTGCCCAACGTGTCCTTGACACCCTCTGAAGGTGTGTGTGTCTTGTCTCCAAAGATACACTCAACCACACTCACACCATTCACTTGTGATCGGATCACCTGAGACAGATGTTAAAGTGTGAACGGGATATAAAGGATGCATTGTGGTGAAGGCGCAAAACAAGGCTTCATGATGTACTGAAAACCTGGCATCCAGTTTGTGTAAAATGAGTTTGTAAATCTGCTGCCATTACAATGACCATTTAGTTAAAGCGACTCACCCCGCCTGGCTGGTGGATGACTTCCAACCATCCCCAAAGTCATTGTCATTCCTTGCCATTGTGCCATTGGGCAGGACTTTGTCATCTGCAGCATCACCATTAAAGTTTCCACACATGCCAGTCACTGTGTCACGATGGCTCTGGCCCAGCCTGACCAGCAAAGTACTCCGGCCATCAAACTGAACTATGATGTTATCGGTGTTTACCACCACATAGCTTCCCTGCCTCATCACCTGAGCTAGAGTTCCTGCAGGGGTGGGAAGTGAAACTGCACCACCATTTACCTGGAAGGATAAGAGTTTTTGTTAGCTAGGCCCACAGCAGTACTAGTCCTGTAAACAGACTTGTAATTTTAACATCATAATTAAGAGTAAATTTACCTTCACTCTTTTGCTGGGTTCAATCCTGACATGAACAATCTCTGATTGATTTGAGAGGTATATATCCACAGTCGACACAAATGACACACGGTTGTTGCCCCGGTGATTATTAGTGGCTACTACTTGAAAATGGGTGCTGTTGGTGCTGCCCCTCACACTCTCAGTGATAATGTAAGAGCATGTGCCCTGGAAATGAGCCACTGCGCCATCGAAGGTGATGTAGTGCGGGTCACCCCACACGGTACAGGTGGACCATGCATCGAAGCAGCCCAGTTGGCCATTTCTGATTGTGCACTCCTGTGTGGAGGTACAAGATGCTGCAGAACATCGCAGGTCATTGGGGGCGTAGCATTCACATCGCTGGGAACAGCCTTGTGTCCAGAAAAAGTCACCAGCCTGCATCATGTGAGAGAATAATACTATTTATAGAAGACTGTATGGAAACAAAGGTTGTGTGATATTGTCAGTCTATGCATGCAATTAGAAGTGTATAAGAAATTTAAAGTAGGAGTACCAAATAAACAGTTGCGTGACTGATTAAAGTTACCCAGTTATGACTTGTAACGTGCTGCTGGTTACATGCTATCACATGCTACTGGTTGTTCCTGACCACATAAGCCAGACTGGATCATACTAGGGGGTCTTATGCATTGCTGATGAGTACATCTTTTCTTGTAATGATGAAATGCATTAATGAGACTGAAAATAACATTTTCCCATGAAAATCTTACTGTACACTTTTAAAATCTGTAGTATTTGTGGGATGTGACTCACATTGTAGTAGAACCCATCGTATTGGCAGCCACAGCTTTCCATAGGGACACACCTTCCTCCACTCCTCAGGAAGCCCTCATCACAGAAACATCCCTCAGAACATTCCCTCTCACAGGTGGCATCGATGCTGCTGGCACAGGTGTGCCCACAGTCTGTACCACACAGCTCATAATGGCTGTTGGCTGGACAGTCAAGCCCTTCAGTGGAATGAATAAGTTAGCGGTAATTAAGTAATGACTTCCACCATGTTCATGCAGCGCGTTAGTATTTATAAAGACAGGTCAGAAGACTAAGCTATAACACATCACACATTGACTGGTTGACTCACTGCAGGTGGTGCTCTGCCTCCAAGGGTAGATTCGAACGTTAGCAGACTGACAGGCACTGACATATGCCTCAATGGCCCTGCACAGAAGATCTTGACCTCTGTTTCCTGAGATACACACATCAAACACACAGTCACTGAAATATGGCTCTGGGTCCACCTCTTCATGGCAGAAGCTGAAGGGGCCCTCAGCTGCCCGAATCACCTCACACTGGGCCCTAGCAGGAGACTCATTGGCACAACGTGGGCAGGATGAGCCACAGCCATCACTGCATGTATAGTTGTCTGCCACCTTCCAAGCCGAGCCAAACTGAGAGGGACTGGTGACCATTACTCCAGAGGGGGTGAGGAACTCGTCATTTCTGTCTCCATTGAAGTTCCCGCAAAGCCCACATGTTTTTCCACTGTATTGGTGATAATGAAAATGGAATTCAAATTTTTGCATCAGAAGATATGTTATTTTTTAATTTGAACATGTTGGTATTTCAAAATATCATTTTTCAACACGGATTAGAATGAATCATACGAACCTGTAATTTGAAGGCACAGAGATAGACACCGTACTCCCTCCATCGTAACTGACACTCACACCAAAATCAGCACTGACAAATGTTCGGTGTCCACTTGCATAGATGGAAACACGACCACCGTTCAGAAGAATAGGTAAGCTACTGGTTATGCCGTCCACCTAATACAGAAATCGAAAGAACTATCAGCTTTATATCTTTCTGTTGTTTTCATTGTTGCTCTAAGATGTTCCTCATGTTGACTAAAATGAGACAGAATCTCTATCTGTTTTTTTCTGTCCAAACAAATGTACAAATTGTATGCAAAAATATGTAGAAGCAAAATAAATTTTGTCCCTGCACACACTTGATCATGAGAAATATGAAATTTCACTTATGAACAGCAATAATCTGACAAGGCATTTCAGTAATTCAGGTTCTAACAACTCACTTGTACCACACCGCGCCTCTCCCTTGACATATGCACTCGGTAGCCCCACACATCAACAAACACTTCGGCTGTGATTGAAACTGGTAACCCTCTCCACGGCTCATTCTTGGCCTCCACTTGAAAATGATGAAGCCCGTCAGTGTTATTGCACAGGGTCATCAGAACGTAGCGGCATGTTCCCTGGAAGTCATAGGCCTTGCCATCAAAGGTGAGGTAGTGGGGGTCCCCGGAGGCAGAACAGGTGCCACGGGGGCTGGGATGGCAGCCAAAGTCACCCTCCACCACACGGCAGGACTCCTGGGCAGCGCAGGTGTGGGGGGTACAGTGGACTGTCCCTGTGATGCCATTACAGGTACAGAGGCCCTGACACTCCTCACCAACCCAGAATTGCTCACCACCTTGCCGATAGCGCCCTTCATGGTGGCAACCACAGGCAGTGGGTTGCACACACTGATTGCCATTGAGGACAAAACCATCATCACACTGGCACCCCTCTTGGCACACAGTGGCACAGGAGAAGGGGAATGACAGGCTGGGGCATGTGGAAGGGCATGAGGTTCCACATGCTTCATAGTGGCTGTTTGGAGGACAGGTTTGTTCTGGAGATTAAAAAAAAAAAAAGACAAAGAGTGATTGAAAAAAAAGTCATAACTATTTATCAGCACCTGAGGTGTACTTTAGGTGGAAAAGTTCTTACCACATCCAGTTGCATTTCTCCAGTCTCCTAAGGCAATGCCAGCCTGTTGGCACATGAGTGCATAATCTCTGAGGAGCTCACATAGCACAGCTGATGGATCTCTAGAGCCCCTCATGATTGCCACACACTCCTCTACGTGCTCCTGTGGGTTGACCATGTTCCAACATGCGGTAAATGGCCCACTCGACGATGCGATGATGCCACAGTACTGACTAGAATTATAATTTGTTGTGTTCCCCTCAGCCACCCTGTCTCCTCTCTCCACGCAGTGTGCCGCGAGGGAGCCATCTCGCCAACTGTCTCCGAAGCTCTGAGAACTGTTGACCAGGATACCATTTGGTGTACGGAAATCATCGTGTTGGTGACCATTGTAGTTTCCACAGAGTCCGCCAAGGGAACCATTGTAGACGCCCGGTGCAGTGATACGCACAAAGTGAGGCCAGACTGTTTGCACAGTCACACCAAAGGACGTGTGAAGGATGATACTGTGAACGTTGTTATGGTAGACACGAATTCGGTTGGATGCTGAGCTGAAGGGTATTCTGATGAGCTGACCATCAACCTAAAAATAAAAAGTGGCAAAGTTAAGATTAGGTAAAAGGTAGAAGTAGTTTACCAGAGGACTAGATGATTATAGGACTACATCCATATTACTACTGAGGAAAAAATGCAACAATGACATTTTTCAAATTGTGCACATCTCTTTTAGAATGAAATATGTTTCAAGCACTTACATGTACTCTGCTACTGCCTCCTATCTCAATTGACACTTGTGTCCCCTCTGCCTCAAACTTCAGCAAACGTGCAAAACCCTGCTGGCCTCTGGGCACCTTTTCTGCTGTCACCATAAAATGAGGGTGATGGGACAATCCCATTACTCTAGTTAGAGTCAGTCGACATGCCCCAGGGTACTGGTATCTCTGTCCATCAAACGTATTATAAGACCCTGGGCCCCTTATCCAGCATGTTGCATAGTTGGTAGGTCTGCACCCTCTTTCTCCGTCCTCCACACTGCAAGACTCCAGTGGTTCACAAGCATGGGACTGGCAGGTCATGGAGCCAGATCTGCAGGTACAACGCCTCCCACAGTCCTCATCTAGTATCACGGTTTGTCCAGAGCGGTAGTAGCGGCCTTCAAAAGTGCAGCCGCACTGGGCAAGAGGCACGCAGACCTCAGCACTCAGGACATATCCAGAGTTGCAGATGCAGCTCTCTTGAGCAGGAATAGGGCAGTTATGGGAAGCATTGGTGTTCACACAGGTAGCGGGACATCCTGTTCCTTCTGACTCAAAGTGACTGTTGGCTGGGCAGGGGATTTCTGAGCAAAGACAATAAACATTATGCAATATTTACAATATGGACATTCTTCTTCAAAGGATTAAATGACAAAATGATGTGTGATTTAACCATACCACAGAAGCCTTGTCGTCTCCAGCTTGGCAGCTGTATGCCATTCTGTTGACACTGACTGGCATACACATTTAGGGCCTGGCACAGAATAGGTTGGTACCCTCCTCCTACACATAGGTCATACACACAACTGTCCACAAAGTTCTCTGGAGGAAGTTGTTGGTGGCAAGCAGCAAAAGGTCCAGAGCGGTTCTGAAGGATACCACAATGGGCAGAATTGCCATAAAGAGCTGTCTGCTCTGCTGTGCAGGAAATACAGCCCCGTCCTCCACATCTGGCTTCACAACCTGGCTCACTGTCCCCTGATGCTTGCCAGCTATTGGCAAAAGTAACATCAGAGCTGACAACCTGGCCTTGGCGTGTTCGAAAGTCATCCCCACGATCATTGTTGAAATTCCCACACAGGCCACATGTGGCATTTTGGTAACTGTAGGGCACACTGATCCTGACGTAGTGGCTGGCATCATAAGATACCACCAAGCCAAAGTCAGTGCTGACAACAACAGAGAAACCTGACTGATAGACCTGGATGCTGCCATTCCTGAGGGAGAATGGAGTGCTAGCAAAGGTTCCATTTACCTGGAAACACATCAATAATTAAATCAACAGTGGTAAAGGCATATTTGGATTTTATGTTAAAAAGTCCCGTATAAAGTTAAAATTACTGACCAGTGCCTCCGCTCGGTGTCCTTTGGCAAGCTCGATTTTTTCATCATAGACATACACTTTAACCAGGCGTGTCCAAGAGACGCGGGTGCTGCCACGGTGCTCGTTCTTGCCCTCCACGCGATAGTAGGGCAGCCCATGACCACACTGCTCAGAGAGGACATAAGTGCAAGTGCCCTGGAAATGAAACACAGTTCCATCGAAGGTATAGTAGTGTGGATCGCCAGCAATGGTGCAGGTGCGCCTCTGTATTGTCTGGCAGGAGAACTGAACATCACTCGGCCGGCAAATTTGGGAAAAGGAACAAGTTTGGCTCTGACATTGCACATTTTGAGAGGTGCAGGTGCACTTCTGTGTGCAGGTGCTGTCGATCCAGAATGAGCGACCCAGCGGGATGATGGAGCCTTGAAAGGAATGAAGGGATAAGATGAAGTCATTCAAGTGTATTTGGCTTGCAGATAAAAGTACAAATTTACATCATGTAGTTTTGAAAAGGAAATGTATTTTGCCAGACCAGCACAAAAAGCAGTACCAGAAACATTGCAGCCTCTTGTTCCACTGTCTGTCCGAAAGGCCCAGCGACCAGGTACATTGACATTGCTGCCCTGTCTGAAAGCTGAGTTACTGCCTGTGGCTGTGCTGGAGAATGACCCAGGGATGGAGAAAAAGTAGCGGGAGCTGATTGTGTCATAGCCAGCCTGGAAATACATGTCATATAAATGAGATGGATTGGATACAAGATTTGGCTGTGTTACTTCATGTTGATGAAATATATGGTGTGTCTTGTGTGTGCATAACAATG